>APFE030553973.1:7267-29087 GCA_000404065.3 Pinus taeda | reverse complement strand
AAAACATAGAAAAACATTGTTTTGAAACAATGAAAACTAAAAAAAATCAACCTACATACCGATTCTACGGTGAAAATGGCGATCTCCTCTCGAATCAGCAAAATCGCCCTCAAGGTCCTCTCTCCCAGCTGAGAAGCTCTCCTCCGCCGCGCGCTGTCCAAATGGGCAAATGATTTTTCATTTTTCTTATTTAAAAACCCGCTGCCGCCCGACCCCGCGATTTTTACCGTAAAAATCGTGATTTTTTCGAAAAAAATCGGCAAAAAAAAAATTTCCGCGATTTTTTCGCTTAAAAATCGCGATTTAATCGCCAAGGGGAAAAACTCGCGATTTTTTCAAAAACGCGCGATTGAATCGCGATTTTCACAACACTGGTTCTATCCATTGGCCTACATGCAACAAGCCATGATGAATTGGCAAACTCTTCGGCAGTTGAAAGGGCAAAGTGTGCAAGGGTATACTCAAGAGTTCAAAAAGAGAGCATTGATGTTGGGTATCTCATTAGACTCGCCAGAGACTCTTTTGAAGCACAATGGTGGTCTACACGCTACATGAGGCATACCATCCTCATGTTTAATCCCACTAGTATAGATGAGGTATCTGTACAAGCTACTCATCTAGAAGCTAGAGGAAAGAATGGAAATCCAGAAGTTGAGGGACCATCCCAACCCACTGTAAGCAAGAGCAAGGAAAAAAGAAAGCAGAAGTGGAAAGCAAGGAAAGCTAACACTGCACAGAAAGGCAAAGCTTCATGCACTCACTGTAAAAAGGAGGGGCATGATGATGAGCACTATTGGATTTTGCATCCAAAACTGCGACCGAAGAAGTCTGAGGGCAAGAAGAAGAAGACTGCTGCAGCTATTCAGAAAGATTTGGGGTCAGACTCGGGAGATGAAACAGTCATTGCAGCCACATGTATAAAAGGTAAGAATTTTGAAGCATCTACTAGTAATTCTGCTCAAACTATTATTGATGAAGAACATGAAAGAAAAAGACATGAACTTTTTTTTCATATTCGAGTTATTTCCAAACATCAAAAGATTGATACTTTGTTTGATAGTGGCTCACAAGTAAATTTGATTTCTAAAGAAATTGTAAAGAAATTGGAATTAGCAACTACACCTCACAAGAAACCATACCCATTAAGATGGTTGAATGATAAAGCACAACTACAAGTGACTAAACAATGCAAACTCAAGTTTTCTTTTGGGTCAACATTTGTAGATGAGGTTGAGTTAGACATAATTCCTTTGGATATATGTGGAATTGTTTTAGGAAGTCCTTACTTGTCTGATAGAAAGGCTATTTTTTATAGAGTTGAGAACAAGTATCTACTTGTTAAAGATGGAACCGAATACTTTATAAAAGCTCACAAGCTCAAGAATAATTATACTCATAAATTATGGGCAGATGAAAAGAATGATAAATTTATGCAAACAGTGCCTACTAATGGCTGTAAAGGAAAAGGACCCTGACAAAACCAATGTATTTGAGCGTTGTAATGCTTAGCAGCAAGCTGATATAGAAAACATTGTTTCAGAGTATGATGTCCTATTTCAGGAACCTAAAGGTCTGCCACCCAAAAAGGAAATAGTACATGATATTATTTTGCACAAGATATTCCATTGCCTAACATTGGGATGTACAGGTTGTCTGCTTTAGAGAATGCTGAAATCAAGAAGCAGGTGCAGGAATTGCTCGAGAAGAGATTCATCAGGCCTAGCACATCACCATGTGGGTCACCAATCATTTTGGTGAGAAAGAAAGATGGCTCGTGGAGAATGTGCATAGGCTACCGAGCACTGAATAAGATAACAATCAAAAATCGGTATCCCCTTCCTCACATAAATGATCTTTTAGATCAATTGAAGGAAGTTGTTTATTTCACCAAGTTGGATTTGCACAGTGGATACCATCAAGTGCAAGCTGGATTTGCACGGCGATATTCGCAGCTTCGGCCCATAGAAACTTCAAAAGTCTTTGATCGTGAAGCATAGCATGGACAGCTTCCACAATTGTACGATTCTTCCTCTCTGCCACACCATTTTGCTCAAGAGTATATGGTGTCATAGTCTCCCTCTTAATACCAGCCTCTTTGCAAAAGTCATGGAACTCATTGGATTCATACTCAGTCCCATTATCAATCCTTAAGATCTTGATCTTCTTTTCGGTTTGATTCTCGATCAAGGCTTTGAAGTGACAAAACCAAGTGAACACTTCATCCTTCTTTTTCAAGAAATATATTCAAGTCTTGTGAGAATAATCATCTGTAAAAGTGAGGTAATATAAATATCCTCCCAAAGAGTTCACAGGTATCATATCAGATATGTCTGAGTGAACCAACTGCAATATATCGGAGGTCTTGCTTTGGCTTGAGGGGAATGGTCCCCTTTTGAGCTTCCCTTCGGCACATCCAGGACATACACCATCTTTCTCTACTCGGAACTCAGGCATCCCTGTCACCATTTGTCTTGCATTGGGTAAAGCTTTATAATGAAGGCGAGCAAACCTCTGATGCCATAGTTCGGACGGAAGTTATGTGTCACAAGACATGACACCCAGCAGACTTCCTCCGACTTGATATAATGAATCGACTCGAAACCCGAGTGAAAGCTTCCTTAAAATTCTTTTTCCATACACGTACCTTGCCATCGATGAAGGTTACCTTGTAGCCTTTGTCCTCCATTGCCGAAACGGACACCAGGTTCTTTTTGAGATCAGGTACATATAGGACTTCTTGCAAATGAATTGTATTACCCTGATTCAATTAAAGAGTGACATTCCCTACGCCTTTACGGGATATTTTGCATTATCCCCAAGAACAATTTACAAGTTGGTCTCCTTTACTATCAGATTGGAGAGAGCTTCTTTGTAACCAATGAAGTTTCTTGAGGCACCACTATCAACAAGCCAATTTCCCAGCGAGTCTGAGGGAGTAGTAGTAGAGAGGGTTGATGGTAGACAATATTCATCTTGCTTATTGTTAACAACATTAGATTCATACCTGGAGTTTCTTGCCTTCTTGAAGGGTTGTCCTCTTCCTTGATTTCCGACATTTCTTTTACCTCTGCCATTGGACCTACCATTCCTTTAATTGCCTTGAGACTGATTTTGGTCATCGTCATGGCGTGAGTCCCTTTTATCAGGGCACTCCCTCGCATAACGGCCCATTTTGTTGCAATTGTAACATCGACCTTTTCTTCCACCCTTTGGTCCAACCTTTCCTTTGGATTTAGCCCCAGAATTGTTTCTTCTCTTAGCATGACAAGAAAAGAAAGAGGGATGGCCTTTAAGTGCGGGAATTTTTGTCTCTTCCATCTTTGTCTCTTCTTGAATACATCTAGCCATCAATTCCTCAAATCCTGGGATGACATTATTGTTGAGAAGAGTAGTCCTGAATATATACCATTCAGGTGGCAATCCTCCAAGAGTTGTGATAGTCATTTCCCTATCAGGAACTACTTCCCCAATAGATAGGAGATCATTCTTGATCTCGGTGATCCTTAAGAAATATGCTTGCATACTCTCATCTTTGCCCTTCTTAATTTCCTTCAACTTATTTCTAAAGAACAGAACTTGATTTGCATCATTAATTTTAAATAAACTCACCAGTCTATCGTAGATTTCCTTGGAGGTTGTCATCTCGGAAACATAGGCCACCAGGGACTTGTCGATAGAGTCTCGGATGATCTTCCTTGCTTTGACATCTCCCTTGGTCCACTTGCTTTTGGCAGCAGCGGATGCATTTGATGGAGGCGCAACAATATTGCCTCTCGCATGGTCCAACACTTCCTGATCTTCTAAGTCAGATCGAGAGACATCTTCCATCCGTGATAGTCAGACTTCTCACAGAGCTTGTCTTCGGCAGGGAAGAGTGCTGAGGACCCCATGAAGTTTTTAGGATAGCCTTGCCAACCTTATCTTCAATGATTGCTTTTGCTCTTGCTCTTTCTTGGGCTTTGTCTTCACCTCAGCTCTCATACCATGTTCAATTATCGTATGTTCTATGCTTAGTGCAATTTACTTCTTTTCTTCTTATTAGCCACAGATTAGCAATCACATATACATTAAGTAAAGTGCAGATAGAACATTAAACGATCAACAGAAAACAAGCCAAGACAAGAGACACAAAATGTGGTGGCTAGCCAAGGACAAACCTCAATGTGGGAAAACCCTTCGATCAAATCTTTTTTTATCTTCAATAGTTCAGCAAAGAGAAATAGTACAAAATCAGATTTCTATAATTTTATATCAGTAGCAGCAAACCCTAGATCAGCAAAGTCAAACTTGGTCAAACGAGTTGAAATTGACCTCCAATATGCTTGGTCAATTTCCTGTCAACTAGCCCTCGAACAACCTGAAGAAACAGCCCTTGAACAGCCCCAAAAACATGGTCAAACTGTTGTTGACTGAAGTCAACCTGCTGCCCAAAACTAGGGCAGCCAACGATGTTCAAACCAGAGGTCAGATTGCCTCAGTTTCCGCGCCAAAATATGCGGCCTGCCTAGGAGAGGCAGCCACACCAAAACCGCACCCTTGATGAGTCAACGCTTGGTCAACGTAGGTCAAATATGCTTTCTACTGCCTCAATCAACACAGTCAACAATTTTTGCGTCCTCCTTCAGCCTGCATCTTCTTGCTTCCCACGTGTGAGAGATCCTCTTCCTTGTGTATACCCAATCATACAAGAGAGGGAGAAGAATGTGAGAGATGAGATGAGTTGAAATGAATCAACCTCACTTGTATTTATATGATTTGTGCCACACATTTAGTTGTTGGCTGACCTTGACAATTTGTCAAGTAATTACAAATAAATTCATATCTCCATAAATACATGTTGGAATCGGATGATCTTTAAATCAATCCTACACCTCTCGACAAGAGGAATCTAGGAAAAATATCAGCTGCCATACATGAGGTGACCCACATGGAGATTGGCCCTAGTGGCCAATTTTAACATAAGGGGATAGGGAGGCTAACCCTATGTGGACCCAAGTGGGAGAAAAGATGAATGGGGGTATAGTGAGTGGAAAGGGAGTAATATGTGCGGATAAAGGGGCCGGACCACGCACCCAAAGTCGGGGTTACTCAAGTAGTACCACCCTAGAACCAAATGGTCAATAAAGGAGATCCCCTGGGACTACGATCCAAGGGTAACAACCAAAAGAGATCAAGGGGACAGGAGCACAAACTAAGCCCACTCTTTTCGCCAAATCCCCCCATCAATCCATACCCAGAAGTATCAATGATAGGTAAACCCAATACTCAATTACCAAATGACAAGACATACCTTTAGATTCGGGAGGCCCACCTTCAAACATACGATCAATGCAGGTGGGTGAGGGACCACATGGCTAGCTCAGGTGGCAAAGAAATGGCACAACGAACTAGTAGGAGGCATCAAGGGGTTGTTAGCTGCCGGCTGATGCTCATTATGGAGAAACCTTTCTCATAGGGATATCACCCACAAATGGTGGGTAACGGGGTTGATTGTTATCTTCCACTAGTATTGGCTCCCATTTATCCTCATCTTTGAGCAAGGGAGCAAAAACTTTGCTCTTAAGAGGTTGATACAACTAAAAGAAATTTAAAAGCCTATATAGCCACAATGTAAGAAAATGATAGAAGGAAAAATTTGGCTAGGAAAATATTATAGTGTGTGGACAAAAACCTAGCCTCAGCTCTGCCCCCCTAATTAGCCCTCGCCCAATTCTTGGCATATCTTGATCTATTTAAATAAAAGGAACTTTGAATGTCCCAACCTAGATGAGCAACGAAAGGCTACATCTCCAAGGGGTAATTGATGCATCTATTGAAGCTTGCAACCTAAGAGATATTGTGTAAAAAAAGATCATTAAGGTAAAAGGCACACAAGAGGGGTGGTAAAAATAGGCAATGGAAAGGGGTAACTCAAGGGTAACTAAGGCGTTATGGCACTTTTATAGCTCGTACCTATTACCCCTCTGTCAATGGGAGTACATAAAAATTTTCACATTCACCACCATTGTAAACCCAAAGTCACGAGTTAAAGTCATGTAACAACCATCTGTGGCCATGTATTAGGCATCCTAGACCTATGTCTTATTAGTTGAGTTTGTATCTTTGTAGTTTGGTCGGGCCATGTCTTGTCCCTTGGTAGTCTTCTCGACGCAATCTTGCCCCTGATCGGGTTGGAGGACCATGGTGGATTTATCATGTGGACCCATGGTTTTTGGGGATAGCATGCACATTTGTAGGGGCGATCACCAATGTATGGGCCAGTCCAGCCTACGTCAAGGCACACCTATGTCATTCCACATGGTCAGAATCTATTAAGTCTATAGTTGACCTTGGCCTTGGTGCAATATTCCTCACAACAACTCTCAAAGCATAGCAGACTCTTCTCTTGTGTCAACTTTCATGTTTCCCAGGGAATTCATGGTTCCCAATGCAAAGTGGTCTCAATTGTCAAAAAGTCAACTTACTCTCAGATTGAAGACCTCGGTGATATGAAGAAATCCCACATAAAGATTTTTCGATCTAAGCCTCCGATGATGAGTTATGGTTCGTCAAAGCTAGTTAACAGAAGTGCAAGTGGGTTTTCTGGGTATATATATTGGAGTGTTCCATTGTTTTGGGCATGCATTGCATCCAAAATTATCTACTCGACGAGAGGAACAAAACCCATGTCTCAGAAAAAAATTATCTTAAGCAGTTTTGAAGATCCTCATTTTGACCAAGTTTCCAAGGTTTGACCATGCTGATGTGGTAGTCAAATGGACATTTTTTAGAAGAAGAAAAGTATGACGTGGTATTACAAGGCATGAAGAGGTAAACAGTGCAGAACGTTGGGCTCAAAAATGCAACACTTAGCTTCAAGAGGACAGGGTTGAATTGCATTACTATTTCCGAGAAAAGTCAAAAAGTCGAATAAAAACTAGTCGCTACAAAGTCGTTGTTGGAAAATTCAAGTCAAATGGAATGTTGGAGCCTTATGGACCAAAGATGAATGTAAAAGGTATTCATTGCAAGATGATAAATGTCAAAAGACCAAGTCCAATGCCAAGAAAGCAATTCGCTTCACCAAAAAGGGCAAGTCGAATTTCAAGGAGGATTAAGGACAGAGGATGTTGAGGAGAAAGTCATAAGATTTTGACTAGAGACGACCATGGATCGCTTTCAAAGGGAATCATGTGATTTTTCATGGGAAACTTAGCCAAGTCGACCCCATTGGGGAATTAAATAAATTATTTTGTAACAATTTTATGAATTAAAAATTGCTAAAGTCTCGAATTGTGGAAGACTAACAATATTTTAATTGAGAGAATCAAACTAACCATTATAATTTTTTTTATAAAAGGCTAGCCTCTCTCGATTGAAAATTGTTGTTGTTCTCAAGAAAGAAGTGCTATGATAATACAAGAACTCGTCCTTTTTTAAAACATTGTGCTTACATTGTTGAGTGGTTTTTGTTTATGTTTTTTTTTCTTGCTAATGTTCTCGAGTATAATTATTGAAATTAATTCTGATTTGCAAATCAATAGAAATTATCCTAAGACTAATGTTCTCTACCATTGAGGAGTTATTATACTATATGGCAACAAGCAACTAGGATTTCCACTTGTTTGTTATGTTGTAGGTAAGGTCGATCCAACAATCTCCAACCATTTTGCAAGGAAGCTTTATGTCACTTCAAGGATCTCGTATTTTACCAACCATTGAAAGCAAAGGTTAGGGATGCTCCAAGAGGGGTCGCTCCTAAGGAGGTTTTGAAAGCTTGCAAGTTGGATTATCATAAGCTAGGCTTAGTGACTTAAGGAGGCATTGACTTCACATTCTAGCCAAAAGGTGACACTCCATTCACACAAGTATAAATATGACAACCAAAATATCTATAAAAATACTTAAAATCATTTTTCCTTTTCTGCATTTAGAATAGGATTACCTTGCTGCATTTTTCATTTATCTATCATTTTCTATGAGTGATTCCGGGGTAAATTATCATAAATTGCGAGATTTAAAGACCCTATTTAGATACAAGTTATTTCGAAGCATATTTGACACTTGTATCTAGACAATAGGTTTGCACATTTGGAGAGTTTTTGTTCGCTGGACCTATGTTATCTGCCACTTACAACGAAATCCTGCACTTCCCATGTAAGTATATTGTCAAGATTTGGTTATATTCTGCTCTATAAGGATCTCATATGAATATTTTATCATTTTAGAGTTGATTTCCATCATTTCCGCCTATCTTAATCATATATTCTTAAATATGGAATCTTCTGGGTGTATTTTACATAACCCTAGTCTCCTTTCCCCTCATCTTAAGGACTTTCTTGAGGGTTTCATGAGCCTTGGCTTAGTTGAATATCATTGTAAGAAACCGTTTCCCTCAGGCCTTGACCTCGTGAATACCTATCACCATTGAAAAATCTCAAAACCCTTGGTCTTGAGCCTTCTTTTCTAGCGCTTTCCTTTGAGAGCATTTCGCTTCTTTCAAGCCTTGAACCATTATTGAGTCTCTCTCTTAAATGAGCTCTAGCTTGATCACTTTGTGCCTTATATCTAGCATATCTATTTTAAGTGAACTCCCTTTTACCGGGACTCCTCCCATCGATGAAAGTCTGTAAAGAGAAAGGGGTTTTGGCTTGAGGTGACATTGGGCCTCTATCCCATTGTTAACACTTTGTCTAACTCTTGTCTTGTAGGGTTTCCCTCCATAAGGCCTGCTAGATTTTATGGTAACAAGCTCATCCCGAAGTCAAGGATAAATCTACTTGTCTGACAACAACATTAGAAAAACGAAGTCCTTGTTCTTTGAATATTTTAAAGATTCGATGCTTGTGAGGTGAGACAAACACCATTTGAAGGCTATTGACATCTTACCTTGGTGACTCCAATGTGAAAAGGTGCGAAATTCCATATTTCAATTTTTCATGTTTTGTAAGGATAAAAGTGTTGAAAAATGTAACTAGGTTTAGTCTTCATAATTGTACTTGAAGTCAAAATGTAATATATTTATCAAAAGAAAGCAAAAAGAATTTTATTATTATTGAAGTGACTTGTTAAAGCATGGGTTTCATGCTTGGGTCAATTGTCTTAGGTCAAGCCTCCATTGTAGGCTTTAGGTTATTGTCAAAGTCATTTTTGTTTGAAGACTCCTCCTTCATCAAGGTCTCCTTGCTGTCGGCCTCAAAAAGAATCCTTCTCAAGTCGGCTACCCTCAAAAGAACACATATCGGCTCAATACAGAGATATTGCTCTTCAAAGTCTCATGTCAGCGCATTTCAATATGGAAACAACTCTAAATAGGAGAGTATACCGCTCCACAATTTAGACATATAGCTCGGATATAATTTCAGAAGAAAGGTTCGCTGAAGGAGCTTGGATTTCAAAGACAAGTTCGGATAAATCACAGTGACATTTTCAGCATACCTTCTGTGATACAAATGTGGATTACAGTGGAGAATAAAGACTGAAATTTGGTGATATGTCACAATGAATGGTTCGGTGCTATTTCAGTGGAGATATTTCGGTGTTACCATAGCAAATGATTTTTGGTGCTACCACAGTGAATGATTTCAGTGCTAGTACAGTGATAGAGTTTCGGTGCAAGCACAGTGATAAGGTTCCGGTGCTATCTTAGTGAGAAAACTCAGTGTTATCACAACAAGGATGGTTTGGTGCTCGTTGTTATCTCAAGATCCAAGTTCACTGCCATTGCAAGGGCCGAAGTGTGAAGAAGGATGACTGCTACAGCAGCAAAGAATGATAGAACTGAAGAATGACATGACAAGGTTGACTTGATGGATGGAGGTAGTCTTCAGTCTAAGTTGTGAGGGTCTTGGTAGTCTCATCTTGAATCTATTGAAGGAAGAATTTTGACCGAGTTTTCCCCTAGAGTGGGGTTTTTCCTTGGCAGCGTGCCTACCTCTTGTGTTCTCTTGTATTTGTTGCTTGGCATTAGTCTTAGTGATAAGAAAAGATAATTCGAAAGAATAAATAATAATAATGAAAACCATCACAAGATAATGTCATAATAAGAGAAATTGATTAAATGCCACACTTCGGATTTCTCAACATGGTATCAGAGCTATGGTCATGGTAAAAGGCAATTTGAAGAAGGGAAATTCTAGGCTAATGAAACTAATGGAACTAAGATTATAGTGAGCATATTAAAGACACCAAGAATGAGGAGGTTCGAATATCTCAGTGAAAACAATCGGATCATTCTAGAGGATGAGCTTGTAGAATTTCATGAATACACGGTACAACAAAGGAGTAACTTCACTATAAATTGCAGAAATATTCTCGGCATATAAGTGTGGATAACAGTGAAAACAAGAGATGGAATTTCAGTTTATTACAATGAAGAAAACTCGAACCATGAACTGAGTCATCACAAGACCAAAGGTTGTGTATGGATAATCATTGCTTGGGCTATATCTACAACACCATACTACATAATAATGTATGCCATTACTAATGACGAAGACAGGGATGACACTACAAGTGTATAAATATAACTTTGTCATAAGTTATCAAATAGAACCGAAGTATGAAGCATTTGACTAAACTGTGTCATCACATCCGAAATATGTTCTATGGAGAAAGAATCCTTGAGGAACTAAATTGAAAATCCAAACCAGCTCAAGGAAATCAAGTAAGTATTGATGCATATACAACGAATATAACAATTCTAATAAAATCAGAGGTATGTAATTCACAAAGTATGTATGTTCATAAGCATTTAAATTTCTATTATCTATAATGGTTCATATAATCCTTATTTATATCTAGTTTAGGATAAAGAGTGTACTCTTTAGATAACATATTAAAACCTTGATCCTCTTCCCCTAGGATTTACAAGTAATCTAGGATTCCAAGCAAAAATCCTTGATTAAAAGAAGGAATAACTTTTCATAGGATTCCATCCTCCACGGTTATGTAGGAGATCTAACTTGAGAAATTAAATCATGTTCTTGGTATCACATGTTTTGCCTATAAGTATGTATTACAAGTATAAAATACCATGGTTGAATACAAGGAGAATACTTCAAGTAATCCTTACAAGGTTTGACCATCTCCAAGTATGTCTTAGACTATACATCTTATAAATTTCTCTTAATATAAAAAGTACATTCATCTTATTTTGAAATTTGTGTTACATTACTAATATCGCTATGTCTAGCTGTCTTGAATCATAAAGATTCTTGTTTAAGGTGATTCATCTTTTGATAAATCTACCCTCCTTACATCCTTGATTGTTCTTATAGAACCCTAGACAGGTTCTCTGGAAAAGCCTAACTTAAGGGTATGTTAATCATAATGCATGAAACCCTAGCTTAATTAGGGTTATTGAAAAGGCTATTTGAAGTTTTTAATGATCATATCATGTTTGGGGTTTTGGTGTAATTATGAAAACCCTAACTTGTTAGGGTTGAATGGTGTCGTTTGAAATCCCAGACCTTTGAAGTTTTGGTAAAGTAGGGTTTGCTATGTTACGAATTGAAACCCTAGATCCTTAGGGTTTGGTTGGGTCTATAAGAAAAACCCTTATTATGTCTTTAAAGTCCTAGCAATGAAACCCTAGGTATGTGTTCATTTGGTTGAAACCCTAGCTCGGTCTAGGACAGTATATGTCTAATACGTTAATATTGTCTGACATATGTTATGCTTATGATTGATAATGAATTCCTAGATATATGTGTTGACCTAATTATTAATGGTCAGAGGGTCCTAGGGTTTGGAAACAAGCCCTAGTCAAAGTTTGAAGTTCTAGGATGATGTTGTTTGTGAAATCTAGGGTTTTGCATCTAAACCCTAGTAGTAGTTAAATTCTCTAGTATGTATAACAATCTGAAATCTATGAGTCTATATAGTAATTGTTGTCAATTTGTAAAGAAGAAATCTAGGGTTTACACCAAACCCTAGTAGAAACTAGTCATGTTAATAAGTTGTGAATGTTTATTAAAGCTCATGTATAAAATTTAGCGTTTGTATAAAATCCTAGTAGGTAGTCTAACATATGAATTCTGAAAGTTGTTAGATGCATTGATCTGAATTGTTTCTAGGGTTTGCTATATGAAAGAACTTGTCATTGAAAGAATATTGAAACCCTAGACATAAATAACTTGATAAGCTATTGATGTGATTTAGGGTTTGTAACAAAAACCTGGGCAAGAAGTTGAAGTATTGAAGTATAGTCTCTTGTTGATTATGTTTGTAAAATCTAATGCTTTCGTTATTATAAGATTTTGTTATGGCTAACTTCATGCTTCTATAGCTCTGGTTATACTTGCTATCTAAAGTTGTACAGGTACATCATCTTCAAGATGGTGAAGATGATCGAACGAAAAGTTGATGTGAAGGCTAGAAGCCATGAAAGGTTCTCTGATGTTGTAAAGAAGAAGTAGAACTCCCTAAGTTAAGAGGGAGCCTGGATGAAATCTCCCTAGGTTAAGAGGGAACATGAATGAAAAGAATCTCCCTAGGATAAGAGGATGGTTGAGAATATTCCTTGTACAAGAATGATTACATCCTCTCTGATTAAGAGGGAGTGACAAATATGGTTCTCTACTTCATGTGTCATGCACTAGACCAAGACTAATAGTAGTGAGTTTTAGTGAAGGCCATGAGTGAGAGAAGGAAATTGGAGAATGCATTTTGAGGTGTTGATGAAAGAAGGAAAGCAGGATCCGATTGAAGAATATGTTGCTGCATGTGAAGTAGCAAAGGAAAGTGTATGATTGAGGAATCTTTTGTCAAAGATTCGGTTGATAGTCCTATTGTGTTGAGAAGCAACATCAAGTTGTTTGAAATACCCTGGAGGTTTGTGTTTGTTTATGAACATGTCAAAGTATATTATTGATTGGGGTTGTATTTGTACAGGTAAATCTCTGGAAGGTTTTGATAGCATGTTGGTTACCGATTAGTTCAATTATGAGAGATTTGTTGTCCTTGATCTACTGGATCGAGGAGTGTTGAGGCTTTGTGAGTGAAGCATTGCTTGAGAGGACATCTGGCCAGCACTTTGTGTTGATGTCTAGGTCCTGAAGTTGGGAGGGTGGTGTTGGTCATAGAGCTTTGACCTCGGATACACACCTAGATCCCTCGGTTGATGGTTAGCAAGTAAGCCTGATGGTACCTAGAGAGGCTGAAAGCGTGAATCCATCTTAGTCCCACATAGATAGATTGCCCTAGTCAAGAATCTAGTCCGTGGCATTGTGGTGCCTAAATTGTTGAGAGACCAATGGATAGATTGCCCTGGTCAAGAATCTAGTCCATGGTATTGCGGTGCCTAAACTTCTTCGTAGACGATGGTTTTTTAGATCTTCCATGTACCTCTATGGTTATATGTAAATATGAATACCTCCCTAGTTAAAAGGGAGTGTTGAAGAATGTAACTAGGTTCAGTCTTCATAATTGTACTTGAATTCAAAATGTAATATATTTGTCAAAAGAAAGCAAAAAGAATTTTATTATTGTTGAATTGACTTGTTAAAGCATGGGTTTCATGCTTGGGTCAATTGTCTTAGGTCAAGCCTCCATTGTAGGCTTTAGGTTATTGTCAAACTCGTTTTTGTTTGAAGACTCCTCCTCCATCAAGGTCTCCTTGCTGTCGGCCTCAAAAAGAATCCTCATCAAGTCGACTACCCTCAAAAGAACACATGTCGGCTCAATACAAAGACATTGTTCTTCAAACTCTAATGTCAGCTCATTTCAATATGGAAACAACTATAAATAGGAGAGTATACCACTCCACATTTCGGACATACAGCCCAGATATAATTTCAGAAGAAAGGTTCGGTGAAGGAGCTCATATTTCAAAGACAAGTTCAGATAAATCACAGTGACATTTTCGGCATACCTTCTGCGATACAAATGTGGATTATAGTGGAGAAGAAACACTGAAATTCGGAGATATGTCATAGTGAATAGTTCGCTGTTATTTTATTGGAGATATTTTGGTGTTACCAAAGCAAATGATTTCGGTGCTACCATAGTGAATGATTTCGGTGCTAGTACAGTGATAAAGTTTCAGTGCAAGCACAGTGATAAGGTTTCAGTGCTATCTCAGTGAGCAAACTCGATGTTATCACAGTAAGGATGGTTCGGTGCTCGTTGTTATCTCAAGATACAAGTTCGGTGCCCTTGCAAGGACCGAAGTGTGAAGAAGGATGACTGCTGCAGGAGCAAAGAATGATAGAAATGAAGGAAGAATTCGTCTCATCCTGAATCTACTAAAGGAAGAATTTTGACCGGTTTTTCCCCTAGAGTGGGGTTTTGCCCTGGCAACGTGCCTACCTCTTGTGTTCTCTTATATTTGTTGCTTGGCATTTGTCTTGATGATAAGAAAAGATAATTCGAAAGAACAAATAATAATAATGAAAACCATCACAAGATAATGTGATAATAAGATAAATCGATTAACTGCCACGCTTTGGATTTCTCAACAAGAAGTTGGCTTCATGCAACTTTCACATATTGTACCCGTGTTGAAGAATGTAACCAGTGTCGGTCTTCATAATTGTATTTGAGTCCTAATGTAATGTATATGTCAAAAGAAAGAAAAACAAAAATTTATTTATAAAAAGATAATTAATTTTGGCATGGGTTTCATTCTTATTCTAGGTCAAGCCTCCATTGTAGGCTTCTAGGATTATATCTTGAGTCATTGACATTATTATTATATTCTAGACCCTTCCTAGGATCTTTGTGTCAAGAAAGAAAATTTATTTTTATGTATATTATCCTCCTCCACCAAGTCAGCTTCCTAATCCTTCCAGTCGGCCTCAAATAGTTGACATGTAAGCCTCATATTGGAGATTCGAACTACTATATATGCGTGTGTGTGTGGTGTGTGCATTCGGCCTATTGAAGGGGAGATACATGACATTCGATCTACAGCTCAGAAGTAACAAATAAAATGTGAAGGAGAGCCTATCCTATGCCGAGAAGTGTTGTTGAAAAATGTGTAACTAGGTTCTTTCTTCATAAATATGAAATGTACTTTTGATTCTTGTATATTATAAAATTAAAGAAAAATTATTATTATTATTATTATTTTTGGAGCATGGGTTTCATGTTCAAAGTCTTCTATTTTAGAGGACAAGCATCCATTGAGTGCTTCTAGGATTTGCCCTAGGTCAAGAAGTCACAAGAGTCATTGTCATAAATTGAAGACCCCATCAGGCACATTATAGCTTGTAAAGAAAATTATTTTTGTTATTAAAAGTGTCAAAATACCCTTCAAGACCAAGTCAGCCTAGCAGCTAGGAAGTTGAAGCTACATCCAACTTGAGAAGCCTATATAAAGGAGGGAACTTGACCTCCTTGGGAGACATTCATCACTCATTCATTCAAGCAAAGGAGGAAGAGGAAGAAGGTAGCAAAGAAGGAAGAGGATGAAGAAGACTTGTTTTTGGGCTATTTCTCTCTCAGACGTGTGAAGGAAGGCTAGGCTTTCTGCTGTTGGTCTAGGGTTTTTCTTCTACAGGTTCGATCTTGAAGAAGGAAGAGAAAGAAGGTCAGCAAAGGTCATATTAGGCCATCCTCAGCACCAGAAGAAGGAGAAAGTGAACCAAAGGTATGAAAAAGTCATGGGAGGCTAGAATAAGCTCACACGTGTGGCAGCAGCTACAACTGGGAGGGCCGAAAATTTCGGACCTATAGTAGAGGCCGAAATTCTGATGTTGGGGGTCGAAGTTGTGTTGCTAGAAGAGATTTGACTGGGTTTGACTTGGACAAAGGAAGCACACCATCCGAAAGGGTTGGACATGGTTGGAGGGTATTGGTCTTGGTCTAGAGGTCTTGGAATTTGTCAATTGAAGAATCTATAAGAAGAGAAGAGATTGTTGGACATTAATTTGATTTTCAGAATGATTCTTTTGCGGGTGTCTCGAGAATTCTTTTGAATGAGTCTCTGTATTTTCTAGGTCTTCATCTTGTACTTCATTCTCTTTATTGTCATGATGGTGATGATCTGGAGGATAAACATGTGCTTTTATTCTTATCAGATTACTCTTCATCAAACTTTACGTCTATGCATTCCACAATCTTATGGAACCTCTTATTATAGCACCTATATCCCTTACTTTTTGATGAATATCCCAAAATATTCCTTCATCTGATCAAGCATCAGACTTTCCTAACTTTTCATCACTATTTTTGATATAGCATTTACTCCCAAATACTTTAAAATGTTTGATGCTAATGAAATGGATGATCAAGGTTGCTACGATGGTTCATGCGAGAGACATATCATGTTGTTTCAGAACTTGAAAACCCTTTTGAAAATCAGTTTGGCTGCTTCTGAATAAACCAGCTTGAGTTTTTGAAATTAGTATTAATTGGAAACAAGAAACACCTTGGTGAGGTAAACTTCTTGCATTGGTGCCTTGGATTTATTTGTTGCTATTGTCAAAGGTGTATGAAGTAATGGTGGCTAATATGATGTTGATCATTGTCCTGAGGCATTAGAAGATGATGACTAAATATTTCCTTATCATTTTCTGTTGTGAACCCCTTCCCATTAATGTCAAAGGAGGAGGTAAGCATAGGTGACATGTGCACAGGGAGGATCATTGTGTTGCAATAAACGCCAAAGGGGAAGATTGATGGCATTATTGTCATTGATGGCAAAAGACCAGCAAAAGCAAGGTATGCAGCAGGAGGAGCAAGGATCAAAGGAGCAGCATAGGAAAAGGAGTTGATTGATTAATGTCGATGAATGTTGTTAATGTAATAGTAAAGGCTGAAAGTGATGTGATGTGCAAAGGCTATGATATTAAATGTGAAGGTTGAACATTGTTAAAATGGGACATAAAATATTGAGACAAAAGTTGAAATATATATGTTTCAGTGAACAAAAAATGTAGATAATACAAATTAGATTTGTCTCTTGTAATCATTATTGATTGAGTTGTTTTAGTTCAACTGTACTTTATATTACAAATTGTTTTCAAGACTGAAAATGAAGAGACAAGTTTGTGCGCAGTTTTTGGAAGTCTAAGAGACAATGTTTCATTTCATACTCTTGCAAAGAATACAAACAATGAATGTGGCTTGCTTATAAAATATACAATGTGGAATGGAAATATAATTGTTTTTTGGAAGTGAAGTAGTCTGCATAGAAAGTTGATGAGCAGCAATAGAAGAGGCACAAAGTTGAAAAGGAGAAGCAGTGCAGCAGTAGACTTGACAACATAATTGTATATGAGGTAACCAACATTTGTGACTTGATGTTGTGATTGAGATATTTTTTTCTCTTTCTATGTTGTAGCTTGATAAAGAACAGGGTGTAGCCTGTTGAGGTAGGAGCCTCCTATGGGTTGTAGCTTGCAAAAAAATTGTGGAGTTGGAGCTTCCTTTGAGGTAGGAGCCTCTTGTAGGTTGGAGCCTACAAAAATCTGATGTAATAAGGAGTTGCAACTTGCCTTCACATCACTTTCAGCCTAAAATTGGTGGTTTTCTCCCTTTGGGGTTTCCACTTATATCTGGTGTCTTCATGTGTTGGTTCTTGAATGTTGTGTGAATGTTTTCGAATTCTTGATAAATAAATCTGCAAATTTCTCTCTCTGACACGTGCAAAAGGAATTCAATAATAATAGAGCATGTACATAAACCATTCGTTGCATAAGAAGAAAATTAAGTTGAGCAAAAGTGAAGATTTTAAATTATTGATTCACCCCCCCCCCAGTAATTTCCAATCATAAATATCAATTGGTATCAGAGCATAGGTCACGAGTTTGATACACACCTGGCTCGCGTTGGGGGGAGATTGTTGGACACTGGATAAAACAACGCTCCACATGTGTTTCGTGACAGCGAATTTTCTGAAGTATTACAGGGCCAAAAAGGTGCAGGAGAATGAAAATTGCAGAAGAATGAAGAGAGTGATTGAAACCCTAGTTTGTACGATATTTTCCTTTGATTTGATACTTGACAGTTTTTACTTGACCATAGGACGCTGGCTTGGTGGAATAAAGGAGGTCACTTGTCTTGGTCTTGGGTTTTGACTATCTCAATTTGATTTGAATCTACTAGTGGAAGAGTTTGACTGGGTTTTCCCCTTCATAGGGGTTTTTCCCTGGCTGAGTGCCTACATCTTGTGTTCTCCTGTTGTCTTCTAAGTTTTGGCAATTGTCTTGATGATAAAAATATAATAACAAATAAAAAGAAGTAATAACTAATCACAAGAAATTGTCAAGTAAAAGAGAAATCAACTTAATAAGAAACCCTAATGTTGCCCTAATGGATTTCTCAACATGGTATCAAAGCTAAGGTCAATGACATAAAAGGTAGCTAGAAGATCATCGACGGTTGGAAAATAATGTCTCATGTCTAGCTCTCAAGGCAGAGATACCGAGGAGGAGGATAGAATTGAAAAATAACTCATTTATGAGCTTGATTAGGCCACAGACCTTGCTAATTAGGGCCTCAATCCAGTACTTAAAAATCATGACAATTATGATGTTCTATGTTGTAACAATCACTTATTGCAAAACTTCTTTATGCTGCAATATTAGATAAGCAATTGTAGATAGAACATAAATCAAACGCACAATAAAACGCAGTCAAGAATACAATGAGATAGAGAATTTAGTTCCAATGACCAGGGCAAAACCCACAAGGGGAAAACCCAACCAAATTCTTCGTCTATTAAAAATCAATTGTTCAGCAGAGATGTACAAATTTCTAACTAGAAATCCTACTGCAGTGATTGATATTATTTCTTCTACTTATTATCTCAAAAATAAGTTATTCACAGTGTTCTTACAGCAAATATCGAAATATATTCTACTGCAGGCTTCACAACTAAAATATTGCAGAAAGTAAATACTGGCACAAATACAATCACAATGACATAGATATTTTTAGACAATCCTCCCCGGGAAAACCCAATGTGGCAAAACCAGTGCAGCAAATGAGGGTTTCTTTATTATTCTTTAGCAAATTCTCATGTACAAATTACAACCAGCAAAATAGGAGTGAGAAATTTTACAGATGTTTCCTGACAAATTTCTAATCCAGGTGAAGCACTCCTCTTCCCTGGAATCCTTTTGCGACCCTCTGCATTAAACTTCTCACACTGGCCCAGCATCTACCTGCCCCACGCAAACTCTGCGTCAATCTGCCTCTGTGTTGCCTCTTTCTGCGTTACCCTATTCCTGCTCTGCGTCTTGTTGCATTGCACTCTCAAAAAATGTTGATGCCCTCTCTTCCTTTCTCACCTGCAACTCTCCCTCTTATTCGATTTTCTCTTGCCAAACTTCGACCAGCGAGAAAACCGATCTTACTCGAGTAACTGAGTATCTGCCTCTAGTGTGTTCTCTAAGTGCCCATCAAGCCTCCTCTTATAATCTTCTCGTTGATCAATCAACGATCCATATTAGATTCTAATCAATGGCTAGGATCATATTGACTTGATCTCTGCCTTCTTCTAGAAGTTTTACCCACAGTTTAGATTAATACCCATTAATTATTTTAATTTTCTAGGTTTAGACTTAGGATCTCATTAAAAATAATTAATTATTTTAATAAAATTGTCTCTAGGTGGAATTTCCCAAAACAATTTCTAGGTATTGGAGAATGTATTTGACTAAGCCTCCTCGCAAATTTTGGGACTTAGAGCACATCCGATGCTACCAGAAATCAACACTCCCTCTTAGCGAGGAATGTGCTTTAGCAATGCAACTTGCTGAACCATCACTTTGTTCTGTAACATCTCCCTCTGCGCTCCTGATGTCTGACATGCTGTCCACCAACCTCTATGCAAGTGTTGCATTTGTACTGTTGTTGACCCTGTCAGTGTCAACACCGCATTTGTACTGCAACTCCATCTAAATATTTTCATCCGTGTTGTTGTTGGCACTGCCACTACCAACTGCCCCTGCACTACAGACTGTCGCTGCTACTGAAACAGACTTTCTACCATACCCATCTGCTCTCTGAACTGAGTGAGCTTAGCTCTTCAGAGAGCCTTTGTGAGTATTGTTGTCGCACAGATTGTCACGACAACACTCAGACCGGGAGCTGTCACCCTGATCCCCGATCTCTCCGTTTAAGCCTGTCTCCCGCGGCTAAAGGGGGTAGACCCTATGGGATAATGGATGACCAACTGGGGACCAGTTGGGTTGGGAGACACGAGGGGCAACAAGCACTTAATTGATTTTATTAAGTTAATAGACCAGTGCCTTATGAAATAAATGATTAAATGATTATTTATTGAATATTGCATAAATATAAACCATGTAGAACAATCATTTATCATCAGATAACCCAAGCGATGTAAGATTTTCAACAAATGCACAACCCCTTTAAATGATCCAGCAATTAAACTTCAAGAAAAATTAAATGCTTTAAATGATCATAAAATTTAAACACTGACCAGTTACCACTTTCATATAGCTAACTTCAAAATAAACATTAAGTGCGTTTAACTATAGAAAAATGGACCATAAAAAATGAATTTTTCAATTTTTTTTATTAAGCTTTTTCAAAATATTTTTTAATTTTTTAATTTTTAAATATTTTTATTTTTTATTTTTGTTTTGTTTGCAGGTGCTGGAGCAGCGTGGAAGGAATCCGCAGGAAGTAATGCTGAAGAGAAATGCAGAAATGGAGTTGTAAGGAGACAAGGATTTGATTTGCAGCAGAGTGAGAGAAGCTCTAAATATTTTCCAGAAATCTTGACAAAAATTTTTAACCCGCTCTCCTTCAGATTTCTTGAAACCCTCATCAAAAAAATTTAGATCTGAAAATGAATGATTTTAAAACCCTTGGAATGCAAGATTGCTGGTTGATATTTTTGGAAAGCAATTTTAAATGAAACCCCAGCAAACAGATAGCTTGGAGAATCTCGAATTTCTTCAACAAAAAACCTGCAAGAACTGATCCTGAGGCCAGATCTTACCCTCCAGGGCCTAGATCTGGCTTCAAACAAAAATTTCTCCTCAGATCTGTAACCTGCAACCTGTAATGGCAAAAGAACACCCAAAGGTATATGTGCAAGAAACGAAACTGAAAACCCTAACTAAATAATTACAATATTCACAAACTGCAGACTCTAAAATAGCCAGATTTCTCGTTATGCCACATAAATATTTTCAGAATTTAAATTTTAATATGAGATACTTCAGAAAACCCTTCATGCATTCATTAAAAAAAAATCAGATGATAAGCCCGGGATTAAAAACTAGTTGGGCTCTTTCAGAAAACACAATCCGGGAGTTGGTTGGTTCAGCCGAGAACTTCCCCTAACGCCCGATAAACTCAAAACTAAGATTTCTTGCACAGCTTAAAATCAACTATTAACATAGAGGGAAAACCGATAGTGAAATCCAGATCAAATGGAGATACCTGCCATTATATTTCAAAATATAAACTATCATTCAAACCCTAGAGATCAGACAAGATACTTGTGCCTGAATCAATCTTCATCAAGCTAAAATCAATAGCTGAAAATAAAATTATGCAAAAAAATAAATCATCTTACAGCGCTTTCAGAAGAGTAACACCAGCAAGATTTTTAAACCCAAAGTCTTTCTTTATTGCACAAAAAATGACTACAAGAGAGCTTTCTTTAGCACCAGACTCTAAGATCAAATCTCAAATGACCCCTAGCACCCTATTTAAAGGAGAAAATCCCAACGGCTAGTTCGAGTGATCCATGTCAAACTAATCTCGACCATCGATGAGGATCAAGATTTCTTTTAATCTCATCCGTCGAATTTTTAAATGCATTTTGATATATTAAAAAATTAAAATTCTGCATTTATTTACTAAAAAATTTGACTTATTATTATTTTATTATTTTTTAAAATTTTTATTTTAT
>APFE030553970.1:175170-206856 GCA_000404065.3 Pinus taeda | reverse complement strand
TTTCCAAGGGAGACCGGAGAGAGCCTTCTCCTGCCCCGTAGGGCTAGCTACGAGGCTGAATGGTTTGATGTAGCTTTGAGATTTGCCTTTCTCAGCCTGAGGTGAAATTTCAAACGCTAACACATTGCGATCACTTAGCCTCTGTAACTTGACACACCCTTTTTCCTGTGAAAAGAACATTCCTTTGAGTGTCCTTGACCAGTTTTGCTACCTTGCATTGAGCATAGGAATGTTCCCCTCCCAGGAAGTAGAGCATCTTCTTTTTCGACACTCATTCTTTCCACTGTACTATAGCATTCTTTTATTGTTTTTCAAGCTTCATATAAAAGAAAAAGACAAAAAATTATATATTCCAAAAAAAAGAGCAAGAATGGGACATTATTTCCATATTTTGATGGCAGCTTGAGTTAGTTGTATCGCCCTTGAAAAAAGCACTCAAAAGAAATTCTTTCCTCCATTGGGGTGGACTTTAGTTTGACTTAGGAGAGCCTTAACCTTGTTATTGAGTCAGTCCTCCTCCAATTGGTTACCTCTTCCAATCATATGGATAGCTTTCTTATGCCTCTTGCATGACAAACTTATACAAAGTTATCATATGTTGCCTATTTTCATTATTGACAGGTCACCGTGTGCTTAGCATCAATCAGTATCATGGGTCTTTGACTCATTTGTTTCCATTGTGTTCGACATCAGCTTTCATTATCACACATTGGGATTCATGTAGTGCCTTGGTTTCCATTTGACCCTATTGGTGGATTCCTTGCCTCTATGTTAGCTTTCATTATTGGTTTGTTCAGAGGGTTTCTATCATGCGCTATCTACATTTTGTGTATGCTGGAAACGTGCTTCGGTTGGGTTACTACATCTTTGTTCATCTGATTCCTTGCACATTATTGTCCTATGGGTTACACTCGCGCTAGATTGATGAAGGATGCCTTAATGCATTCCTTCTAATGGATCTTTTCCCATCGACTTTAGCTCATTGCTCTGGGAAAGGGATCTAGAGTCCATTTGTTAGTACCTTAGGGTTAGTAGTCATCAATGGCAGATTCCTTCACTATCGACAGTGGGAAAACATCATTGTCTCCTGATTTATAGATTCTTTCAAGTGTTCAACTACAGCTCATTTATTCACACTTGTTAGATTGTACTGGGTACCTTGACTCTCACCATCATTATCAGTGAGTAGTCTCGTGTTTGTTAATGGTATACATCAATGGTTGGTAATCAAATGATTTCTCACATGGTCCACTTCAGATCATTCATTTCCATTGTGTAGAAATGTACCACGGCACTCGGTGAAGACCTCGAGTTTGCATCAACATGTCCTAGTTCACTTGTCAGTTGATCCTATTTCTGCTAGTTGACACCATCCACATTATATGTTGTAGTTCCTTACAGCAACATCTTATATGGTGGCACCCAAATTGCGGTGTAGTACCATTTATTCCATCATGTTCACTTGGTACTATTTGGATCAGTTTCTTGGCTTCAGTGATCAGCTTCATACTTCAGCATCATTGATCAACTCTTTATATGTGATATTTAGACATGTACTTTCTTGATTATGATCAGATGATCCTTATGTATTTCCAGTTCCTTTATACTTGTATGCATATTGGATCCACTTTTGTACTTGACATGTGGACATGCTTTACTATTTCTGAGCATGGGTATGCCTGCTTCAGACAACAGTTTCTTTCTGATCTCTTTCGATGGCTTGGGAGGTTGAACTCTGGTGAACTCCTCCTCGGTCTCAACATGATTCCTTCCATACACTTAATACATTTCAGCCATCATGTACCCCTTATGACCTCATATATTAGGGGGCATCTGTTATAACACCATTTACCACTCTTGGTAGATTTGATGCTCTGATTATGGCATAGGGTAACCCTTCCTTCCATACTTGGTCCAAAATCTAAAAAGCAATGTCTTATTCCCTATATGCTACTTTTCCCTATGATAAAAGTGTGTACATGCGGGTCAACATATATCCAACCTATGTACATATTTTAAAACACTTAAAAAAATAAATTTCCTTAATTTCGAGAGGATTTCACGGGTTTTACCTGTTACTCACCTCCTATTGCCTGTAGCCCAACTATTTCCCAACTGAAAAAAAAAAAAAAAAAAATAAATAAAAAATAAAAAAAAATAAAAATAAAAAAAAAATAAATAAAAAAAAAAAAAATAAAAAATAAAATAAATAAAAAATAATAAAATAAAATAAAAAAAAAAAAAATAAAATAAAAAAAAAATAAAAATAAAAATAAAATAAATAAATAAATAAATAAATAAATTCAATTCTAATTTGGAGAGGTATAAATAAACCTCCATGGGAAGGCCTTAAGGGACGAGATATTAATACTATAGTGAGATTATCCCTGATCAATTCTGAATAATCCTTGTGCCTCCTGCAATCCCCAAAGCTTCAAGAAACCCTTGTTTCCTTGATTATAGATATCCCCCAACTTGCTTGAGATATCCTTGTATTGGTGATGGAGGAAGATTGCTGAAGGCCAGGAAAGGCCGGATACGGAGGATGGTTTTGATTGGAATCGGAGAAGGACTCAAGTTGTATTTCTCCACTTTATTTATAGCTTACTTCAATAAAAACAAATGATGTACTGTTTCCGATATGAAATGTGTTTATGAATCAAAATTATGTTGTAATTCATTTATGGATCTTATATTGATGTATAATTAGTCATTCATTTATATGATTTAAATTTAACATCATGTATATGCTTAATTTTTCTATTGTCATTTATGTTCCATTTGAATAATTTTAGGTTTAAAGAACATTGGGAGGAGCTCAGGGTTTGCACCATGCGAGATATACTAAAACGAAGGACATCTGGGTAAGGACACTCCTACACGATTTAGTAGAATAAATATTTCTAATGATAATTTGAGCATTTCTTGTTGATATTTACCCTCTGATCTATTGGGGTTCTCAACCCAAAGCCCTGGGGTGGTTTCACCCATAACACCAAGAGCTTTCAAAAATAACTCCTTTCTATTGTCTTGGGGATCACCTTCTGGGGTGACACAAGAAAATATGATAGCAAGGCATCACGACCCCCCTTCATCCATGCATTATCCTTATCCTCTCCCAGTCATGCTCTGTTAACTTATCCTTTTTAATTCATCTCGAAATATCTCTCCTATGTTTCTCCTTCATCACTTCATTCGAAAGATATGGGCACAAACTCCCAAGAAAACTCATCATGACACTTCCTCTTGTAGGCCCCCCTCCCATTTCCACTTCTGTTATCTCATTGAGCCTTTGATTCCGCCTTCCATGTAATCCATGGATTTTCACCCGATAAATTTCAATGCATTGCCTCTTTGATTTCTTCTGAGATCCCATTCCCAGGATGACTCAACTTCTTCATGCAACATATATATTAGTTCATGATGTTTTCTATTGGACCAACATGTGTTTACCCTCCATGTCACCCCGAATCTAGTTATCTTGACAATTTCCTTAGCACACACTCTTTTTTCTTTCGGGATTTAGTTCCCAAAATGACATAAGGATCTATGTCAATTACCAACTCACGTATTATATAAATAAACTTGATCCACCTATCACTCTTGTGCAACTATCATATTTATGTGGAAAATCAACAGGTGCACCCATAATTCAATTTTTTTTACTCACCACCTTTCGTGTGTTTTAACTCCTGCATGTAAAACTTAATGATTTAATAGTTGTATGAAGTTATATCAAAGTGATGGGTTTTATTATGTGAATGACATTCTAACCCCGATTTTCATTGGAACTGTGCAATACCTTTATGAGCCCTACTAAAATTTTCAAGATGTTGAAAGCTAAGAAGAAGATGTTGGTCCAACGAACAATAAGGTCATTCACAGGAGTAACTGACAAGAATTTGCCTGGTTATTTCCTGTTTTGTGATACTATGTGCACAATAGATTCTAAAATTTCGCCCTAGAACACAATGTATAGACTCCTTAAAGAAGAATAACCAGAGGAATATTACTCCAAGCCGATAGTAGCAACCGAAGAGTAGGGTGGTAAGAAAACTTCTGAGACGGCAATTCAAGATGCCTCAAAATATTGCCTGCACAAAATTATTACTCACCCCATACTTCTTCCCTACACTTATGTGATTTGTTGGGTGGTTGAGAGTGTAATTATTCACTTCACGGGGCATAGTTATAGGCTCATTCAAGCTAGAACACCTACAAGGTATGTATCAATTGTTTGAGCCATAACTTCTGTATAATTCTCATTTTTTTTTATAGTTTTATGAAATACGAATGTAACAATACGGAAAAAATAACTCAAGTGGTTTAATTACATAATGGAGGACATTGACAAACATAAATAAGAACATTCTTGCAAATATTCCATATAATCCTTAAATCCCCCTTATTGTTATGTTTCCTCTATGCTTATATATTATTTTCTTATCAAAATGTCTCTCAATTCCCATTAGATTGGGTCTCTTTTATACATATGGCTTCTGATGGGTTTCCTTTCAATTGGGCCCAAATGTCATAAGATAGTCCCGCTAAGCATATTATCTCTTTCCACACAAAACATACATCCACCCATAATCCCCCTTTTTTATATGTCGCCCTTTGTAATGGATGCCATATGTTTTTCCTTGGATTTTCTAGCAATGGGCTGGAAATTGACAGTTGTTGATCCTTTTCCCATCCACATTTATCATAGTAAATTGTGGGAAGATAATTAATTTGACCATTTTTATCAAATCTGTCATCTTGTCATGATTCCCATTTATTAAGACATTTTTGGTTCCAAGCCTCCAAGAATGTCTGCGACTACTATAGATTGTCTACTAAAAATTGGAGATTGGTTCTCGAAAGAGAGTTTACATATATAAAGGTTTGGAAAAGTTGCAACACGCCACATGTTTTGCCTCTTTCTGTTCCAGATAAGCTCTTATGCAGAGAGGTCGCCCACCAAACAGTAGGGATAGGGATAACACTTGAATTAAAGAAGGATTCCAAAAAAGTGTGGCTTAATTTTCCCCTACAAATTAGTCTCTTTACTTTGAAAAATTATACTTATACTGAAAAAGAGTTAAAACCCTTATACAAGTTGAAGTTGGCTACCATTCCTGTGAAATTGCATGATCCTACCAAGTTAATTGAAAATATAATTGTTGCTGCAAATATTAGGAAATATGTTCATGAGACTAATCATTATGATGAATTTGTTTGTGGAGCTCCTTCTTATTTATCTATCTGCAATAAAGAGAAACAGTTGCCTTCAACATTTCCTAGTTTACAAGGACACAAGTAGGTCTCCTTTTCCACTAAATTTATTTAAATTACTAGAAGCAGAAGGTATATCAGTAAAGGTTGCTAGTTCTTCAAGAGAACAAATCACTCCTCAAGCAACTATGCTTGTTCAGGTTGTTTACTTTGAGTCTTAGGATCAAACCACTTCAAAAAATCCAATGCTTAATGATATTATCTAGGACTGTCAAATATTTGAAGAGATTACTCAGAGGATTTCAAATGAGTGGAAGTGAAAAAAATACCTAAAATAAGTGCTAGGTATTCAGTTGGAAAAAAAATCAGTTGATGCCTCGCCTAATGGCTCTAAGGTTTCTCTTGCGAATAAGGTGTTATTAATAAAACACCTATTAATATTCAGCCTGGTGTAGAGACAATTCCAGCATCTCATACTACTACTATTCAATTAGACATTGAAGAAATTCCATCGATAGAGGTATTATATAGTCCAAAGCACAAGTCCATTCTTAAAAAGAGCAGGAAGAAAAGGAAAGTCATGGAGACACGTGTTTTAACAAAAACTACTATTTCATCAACAACTCCTTTGTAAGTAGTTTGGAAAGGTACCTTGACAACACCCGATGAAGAATTCAAAGAATTAACCCAATATGTTGGGGCCTATGATTTTTCTAGTATGGATAAAGAAACCAAGTTCTAAAAATTTATCAGGAAGAAAGACAAGAGGATACAACAATAGGAACAGAGCTCTTCAGAGGCAAAAACTTGAAATGCAAGCTCAAATTTCCTAGGTCAGAGACCAATATGAGTCTAAAATCAAGTTGAAGGATGAAATGGTAAATGAATTATAGGGGAAGTTGAAATAGGTTGAGACAAATGTTGTATATAAAGTTTAAGCATGAAGCCCGTGAAACAAATCAATAACTCTAGCATGAGCAATAACAATTTTGTAATCAATTACACACAATGCAGGCTCAAGAAAAATTGGTACATTTTTTACTAGATAATTTTCTCGATATGGAAAATCGATATGATGAAACCAAGCATAAGCAATGAGATTTTGACATGGAAGTATGATCCAAAAAGGTTTTTTTCCAAACTTTCCTAGAATCGGTGAAATGCAGATATCTAAGGTTCTTCATGTTTGGAAGAATAATAAACACTTGGTAAATTATTGGTGAAATATGTTGAAATACCTTCTAACTTTGTTTCTTAATCAATCATTCATCCACTTAGAAAATCTAGAATTCTACTAGATGATTCTGGGGAAACTCTCTCAAAGGCAAAAAAATTAAAAGAAAAGTGGAAAAATGACAAGGTAGAGTTTCGTGAAAGGATTAAACAATTATCAAAAGTAAAATTCAAGTTGACTTGGGAATTTGTCATCAAACCTCATGGTTACCTTCAAGTAACTTTTACCATCATTGAATAGGAAACCCAACTATTACCATCTTTGTAAGCTCAAGAATATAACTGTCAAGTGAGCATTAGACCTCACTGACCTCCCAAGTTGTCTCATCTTCTAGAAGTCTATCAATAATGGAAAGCACCCATTGAGTCATCAAGAACAACTAACCTTGGGAGTTGAATATTTCGTTTTAGTTTTAAAAATGGTAACAAAGTTTCTATTTTATTCAAGTTTATGTTTTCTTTAGTTGAGAGAATTTTAGAGATGTAAATATTCTCTCTTTTTGGTTTGAAATTCTCTGGCTCGAGATTGGGGGTTATTAAATTTTGAAAGAAAAGGACTTGTTCTATTTTTGTACAAGTCCCTTTTCTAACACAAGCTAAATCATTTTTTATTCCATGTTTTACAGAAACAAAGCAAAATTGGTACTATTGTTGATTTTGTCTTGTTTATATTTTTTATTGCAATCATCTGAGTTTATTCATGTTTATAAGTAAAGGATTTAACAATTCATTTATGTCTTATTGTATATGCCATTTGTAAACATAATTATTCGAGATTATATGTGATGTTGTTAATATAACAATTCAATCAACTATTTAATTGAATTTTTTATCATTTGCAGTTTGTTTTAATTCAACGATTTAACTAATATATATATATATATATATATATATATATATATATATATATATATATATATATATATATATATAATATATATATATATATATATATATATCTATATATCTATATATCTATATAGATATATATATATATATATATATATATATATATATATATATATTATATTATATATATATATATATTATATATATATATATATATATATATAGTTATTGAGTTATCTTTCATTTCACATATGCAATTGCACCCAGGTTAGATATTAAACAACATATTTTAGTTAGAAATTATTTTTTTTACTTTCCTGCCTTTACTTGGAATCATTATCCATCTTGATTTATTTCCCTTTTAGTTTATATATTCTTAAGTCTCCATCCATTGGAGCAACTTCTCTACATGTAACTAGACCTAATCTAAAACCAATAAGAACAACCAACCCAAACATAAAAGAGTCTAATTTGGGGCTCTGACTGGGTGGTTTCCCAAATGTTGATGAGGTCATTTCAAGACATCAACATTTATAGCACTATAAGGAGGGTCATTAGACTATGAATGGAAAGAATATCTCATCAGAAAATTGCCATCCATTCAAAGAGTTCATCTTTTCCCATTATCTTTCCCTCAACTTCCAGATCTCCTTCAAGATATTCCCCTCCACATTCTGAATATGAAAAATCATCTCACACACTTCCAAATATTGTTCATAGATATTCTATTGAACCTTTAGTTAATACACCCTTACCTCAAGGTCCACCTGTATCGCTTGAAATTCAAATAATTATTCAGAAGATCGAAGGATTATCAATTCAAGAGATTAGTCCCAACTATCTTATGCCTCTGAAGGAAGTGTTACATCATCACTAAAGAGTTTTGGCAACTTGACTAGACCTTAAAGTGATAAATTAGGAGTGTTATCACATTTAGTTAAGTTTGAAATTTTTTTAAATGCTTGCAATTATAGTTTTAGCGAAATATTTGTAATAAATAGGAAATAATGATGATAATGGGACTATCAGCACTTTTTTGAGTACTGTAAATTTTTTAGAAGAATACACTAACAACAAGAGTGTCAGTGTTATTGAGTATTCATTGATAACTAGAGTATCAATGCCAAACTTGAAATTTCAATTTCAATTTTTTAAATGCATTGACACATTCCATGTTAGCAACGAAATAATAATTGTCAGTCATGCCACACTAAATCTGAAGGTGAAAGGTATGTGTTGAAAAGAAGGTTTTCTGTTGTCAAAGAGGTATGATGTGGTTTTGTAATTGTCAAAGGGTTAAAACATTATTTCACTTGTCAATTAGTTATTTTGCCTGAAACATCACTATTTTTTCCCGCATAGTAATTTCATTGTTTCATTTGTAAGTTTTGTTAACTTTATCATTGGAAAGTTCTTCAGTTCAAGCTACTCGACGGAGATATATGATTGAATCCTAGTCTCACATCTACATAATCGCCAAATTATAAATATAATGTGGAAACAAAGGAGAATAAAAAAAATGAACCAAAAAGTCCCGACCTTCTAGATATTTACCTGGATATTCAACAACATTTTCAGCAAGCTGGGTGGGTGGAACTTTTCCAATGATGCACCGATTTCCATGACAACGTTTCTCAAGAATTTACCTAGGGTTTCGATGGTCAGCATGTGGAGGTTGGAGGAATTTCGTTCCAGGTGACAGAGGAGCTAGTTTCAGAGGTCACAGCTCTGCCTACAGATGGAGAAAAGGTATTTAGAATCCATGTCTTGGTTAGGATCGATGTCCCGTTATTCCTAAAGGCTGAGTTCAAGGAAACAAACTAGAAAGAAGGGGTACAGAGGTATTGGTTGGAAGACAAATGGCATGGGATGCTACACATTACCCAATCATATTTCACATGTCAAGGTTGTTTTAACCGAGTAAACTTATACAATTTCCATTTCTTAGCTCATCTAGCATGACAAGTGAGAAAGAATAAATGTTATTTTTTGTTAGAAAATCTCAAGCACATGGTTGCTCAGGTTTGGGCTAGAACAAACCCATCTCCATATTTCATCTATCACAAATATTTAATTAAGTTATTAATTAAAAGTCAATTGAAAAAGGTTGGAATAATGTGGAGCCATTTCTATTTCTGGGAAGGGCTTCAACCGCAAACCCCCAAGTCTAAACGAGGAAGGAAAAAGGGAGCCAAACAAGTCAAAACCCTCAAGAAGGAACCTCCTCTCAAGGCACCACCACTATGAAAACTAGAAGCCAAAATAAGGAATAAAAGCCCTCACTTTTTGTTCCTAAAATACTCAAGGTTTATTCTAGAATAAGTGATAGGCTTAGGAAGATACAGTTTGCTAAAGACCTTCCTACTTTGATTTTCACACGTGCTGAAAATACACCTACTGAAGGCTCCCCTCCAAAAAGACAACCACTAGAGAAAAACAAAGGAAACAGGGTTGACCATAAACCCCAAGATGAAGAATTTTCAGCTGAAGAAGAACCCACCCTATTTCAAATGTTCAAAGGGGGTAAAAGACCTCACACTGGGCCCTTCAAAAAATTGAGGCTGAAGAAAAGTTGAAGCAAAACCTGGACCTTGCCAAAGAGGTCATAGATGTGGACAATGTTCCACTAAAGGGCCTGATTATAAATAAAGGGAAAGCTACAAGTTCAAAGAGGTCCAAGAAAACAAAGGAGACCAAGAAGAAATCCCCATGGAAACCAGACATAGCAAGAGGCAGAGGATGGATAAGGTGGAAGTTTTGTTGGAAGTAGTCAATACCCTCAGTTGAGAGGATGGTAGCTATCTTTTTTAGTTTTGATATTTCACTATCAGAGTGAATTTTTATCAAGAAGATATCAGCATATAAGCATAGGAAAGTGTAGGATATCGCTGATATTTTCAATATGAGCACATTTTGTAGAAATCGTTGATATTTTCATTATCAACATATTTTGAAGAGAAACATTGACATTGTCATTGTGAGCGCATTTCAAAAATACAACTTGAACGAAAACGCTGATAGTCAGCCTATTAGTGAAATCATCAGTTCCGCCAGCTATAGGATTGACAACACCATTATTAGTGATTTGTAGTAGGGAAATCTGAGAAGGGAGGAGCTACAACAGAAGCCTATTTTTGAAGGATGACAACGCTTGATCTACAACTAAGGAAGCACAACCATGATACATTTTCTCAGCTCCATTTTCAGCATAGTTTTTATTTAGTTGTTTTGATTTGAAAAACTTGATATGTTTATAGATATTTTCAGATGCATGTACCTAAGAGATATATTGCTATTATTGGATTACCGTAATTAGTTTTGAGCTACAAACTTGTTTCAGTTATTGTATTATCTATATAAGCAAAGATTGTAGAAGAAGAAAGGGTTGTATTTTATTTGAAATATATCATCCCTTGTCTATTATTGAGCAGATCTTAATGAAAATAGTCTCCATGACCAGTTTACATAAATTCTTGTGTTATGATTCCCCATTTGTCTTTTCTTCATTTTATATTTCCTCATGTCTTAAATACTGAGTGTTTGAAATTGGGATTCATACGTTTATGCTCCTTTTTCTTTATTCTCGGGCATTTACTAAATGTTGTTAACTCAACCATTACACTAATTTGCTTCATTTTCTTCCAAATTCCTTAAAGTGTCATAGGAATCATCACTATCCTGATTTTGTGTTTTTCTCATTGAAATTGTAATTATATAAAGTCTGATTGGATCAAACTCCATGCCCAATGGTAGTATTTTCAAACAGTCCAACCAACTTCAATCATTCTTTGATAAATATGGCCATAGGACTCAATTGTAAACCTTATACTATAGTGACCTTGAGTAGTTGAGCTTAGGGAGAGATCCCTCTCTAGGTTATAGAGTCAACTTTCAACCTCAAAGAGGTTTAAGGTTAACTTAGAGTTTTTCCCAGAGCTAGGGTTTTCTCTAAGAGATAACATTTTTGCATTGTTGATGGGGAGTGAAAGGCATATTTTCCCCAAACAATTTTATTGTCTAAGATCATATCTCTAAGGGAAAAAAAAGATTTGTATATTAATTTGGTTGCAAGGTGTTTTATTTGGCGACTCCAAACTATAATCTGAAGTGTTCTTATTGATGAATTTTTAGCTCATAGAGGCGTCCATACTCAGAGGAACCCTGATCCAAATCCACCCCAGATTTTTTCAAGCCCAAAAATTTTTTTCAAGAAGAAAACTCCAAAGGAATCAAGTACGATTTACTTAGAAAGGTCTTATTCTCTACTTACAAAGGTTGAAGTTCTTTAGGATTGTTGTTAGATATTAAGTTTGAAAGTAATTTACTCAGATCTTAGTCCGAAAGTAATATCAGACATTTTCCTTGATCCAACAAATTTAAATATCTTTACCCTTGGTTATGCCATCCTAGAATTAGAGTCATTACCACAATATTTTGAGATTTGGTCTCATTTTCATAAGTTAGAACAAAAAGTTTGGGACCTATAGGTAGTTGTGGCTAAGTCTTCATCCTTTCCTTATTTCATCCCATCTTTGTTTGCTTCAACCACTTTTTTGTCTTATGTGGGTGTCCATAATCCCATTTTATCAATTGTTACCACAACAGTTTTAGTGCCTTTGACATCTACTGTCCAAACTCCTATTGTTAGTGTAATTTCATCTCCCAACCCTATGGTTGCTAAATATTCACCTTTAAAAATTTGAGGTTCGATACATGACCTCCCCTTGAATTATGGGCAACACTTCATTTAGTTTGATGGCACTAGGGTTTACACATCTCAACAGCATGTAGACAAGCTTAATGACTATTGATTTCGAGGAGGTTGTATCATGAGGACATCAAATTGAGACTTTCTGCATAAAGTCTATCAGGAGAGGTAAAGAGATGGTTTAGATCCTTACTTGAAGTAGGCATCAATACTTTCCAGTTGTTTGAACAGATATTTCTCACTAGGTGGGAGGTGAATCCCTTGCAGATTTTAGCAGAATATGAATTTTTAAAAAGGAATCTAGGGGAGTGAGTTGAAGAATTGACAACCAGATTTAATAGAGTTTACATTTCAATTCCATCTGAGATAAAGCCTCTCCCTATATTAGCCTTATTGCATTATCCCAATGGTTTTGATTCTGAAATGGCTTATCAAAGCACTGAGAGAAATCCTACCACTTTAGAAGCAATGTAGAGTAATTCAATTGGAGTAAAAACCAATTTGTTGGCCAAGAAGGAAAAAATGAAAACTTAGAGGAAAGTGGTGTTCAAAGAAGAATCATCTTCTTCACTCGATGTGAAATTTTATGTGATGTTGAAGATGATGGAAAAGCTAGTTGATAAGCTAACTCCTTCCAAGGTTGAAAATAAACCTCTGGTGTGAAATCTGAACTTCAAGAGACCTTAAGGTGCTCAGAATCATCCAAGAGAGCAGAAGGGTCCTAAAGATCAACAAGTTATTGCTCAGCCTCCTTTTCCAGAGGGGTTTGTTAATGAGGAGGTCACTGAGAAAGAATACTATTAGATTGGATGTTTTAATGATAAAGAAATGCAAGTGTTTTCTACCAAGGAGGAGCATGATATTTCTGTCGGGTGCTTAGGAGAAGAGGGTAACATTCACATTTTTTATTCAATAGTTTATCAATAGGGTTATAAAAATGCAATATAATATTTTCAAAGGTAGTACAATCTTAGAGGCTGAATTGTTCCTATTAAGACTCTGTCACAAAAGACAACATTTGAGCAGCAAGCTGATTCAAGGAAGGAAATATTGAAGAGACCAATGGAGCCTAAGAAGGATAGTCTGAGAAAAGTGGAAGAATCTAAGAAGGAGATTAAAGAATTGGAAAAAACATAGTGAGCTTTCGATCTAGAAATTAAAATTAGTAGGTTGAAAGTATCCATTCCTTTTTCTGAACTTTTAAGAAATGAACAATACAGGAAAAGGATATTTACAATGGTTAAAATTTCAAAGAGTGATCAAGTTAATATAAACTCACAGGATTCCCTAAATAAAGATGGTGATGCTCCTGAATTTGTTTTTGGTCCACATGTCACTAGTATAAATGATGATGTTCACCCATTCTATGTAACACTGAGTATAAATAATATGATCCTTCATAATGCTATGTTAGACTTTGGAGCTTTTCATAACCTGATACCTAAATTAGTCATGGACCATCTAGGACTTCAAATCACCAAACCTTACAAGGACCTGTTCTCATTTGATTCTAGAAAAGTAAAATGTTTAGGGCTAATAAAAGATGTAGTTGTAACTTTGGCACATATACCTGCCAAAAGTGTAATGATGGACATAGTAGTAGCAGATATTCTAGCTAGATTCAACATGCTATTGTCTCGGTCTTGGGAAGCAAGATTAGGAGGAACATTGCAAATGGACATGTCTTACGAATCTATCTCGTTGTTTGGTGAGTTGAAAATATTATATAGGGAAGTCCAAATGGCCTATATGGTAAGCAGTAGAAGTCAACCAAATAATCATCCCATTTATGCAATAGATACAGAGGTAGGATCACAAATTTTCTTTAATGATTTTTGTATTGATGGAGAAGTATCATAACAAGTTGTGGTCGATATTCATAAAAAATAGGTTCAAGCTTTTTCAAATGAAGTCTAGAATTTGTATTTTGATGGCTCCACTTGTGAGAAGGGTTTTGGGCTAGGAATTTGGATTGTTTTGCTAGATTGTATCAGTTAGTTACATTCACATAAATAATTTTTTAACTGTAAAAACAATGTGGCAAAGTATGAAGCTGTGATTATTGGGTTGAATCTATTAAGAGAACAGGAAGCAAAAAAAGTTCATATTTTTGGAGATTCTAAGCCAATTGTGAACCAAGTCAAAGGCACTTATTAAACGAAACACCCAAGGATGACAGCCTATCGGAATGAGGTATGGGATTTGTTTTCAATTTTTTTCTCTGAGCATGAAATTGCTCCCATCCCTAGAGAAGAAAATGGAATTGTAGACTCTTTAGCAATAACTACTAGTGCATTTAGAATTCCTATTTATTCTAATGAAAAATATGAGATCAATGTGAAACATAGGCCTTCTATCCTGGAAAATAGTAGGCACTGGCAAGTGTTTGAAGACAATCAGAAAAATAGAATATTTCTTGAAAGAAATGATGAATTTCTTAGCACTCCAATTGACAAAGATGAAGATGAGACCACAGAGAAAGATACTAAAACATCAATCTTCTTGAATATTGTTGTTGGACATAATATAATTTAGTTAAGTAATAATATAATCCCTAGAGGTTTAGTTCCTTTAGAGAGATTATTTGATTCAAATGATGTGTCAGTTAAACCTAGAATCTTGCCAAGTGATGGGGAGATGGAAGACTACAATTTGGGAACTAAAGATAATCCAAAGATGGTCAAAGTTTCTAACACTTTGAAACTAGAACATAAGCTAAAGTATGCATAATTGTTAAAGGGGTTTGCAGGTATTTTCACTTGGAGATATGAAGACTTAAAATTTTATGACAAAATTGTCATCCAACATACTATACCACTCAAGGAAAATGTGAAGCCCTTTAAACCAAAGTTATGAAGGATAAATCCAAGATTGTTGACGTTGATAGAAAAGGAGGTGAAGAGATTGTTGTCTGCAAAAATAACCGTCCCACTGAGATTTACAAATTCGATAGCAAACTTGGTACCAGTCAGGAAAAAAAGAAGGGATATTCACTTGTGTGTGGATTTAAGAGATTTGAATAAAGTCTCATTGAAGGATAATTTTACTTTACCAAAAATGGATCATATTTTGCAAAAAGTGTTTGGCTCAGAAAGGATTTCCATGTTGGACAGGTTTTCTGGATATAATCAGATCCTAGTTAATCCAAAATATTAGGACAATACTGCTTTCACCACACCATGGGGCACATTTATGTATTCAAAAATTCCATTTGGACTCATGAATGTTAGAGCCACCTTCCAGAGAGTGATGGATAAAACTTTAACCAATGAAAGAGATAAGTTTGTTGTAATCTATCTAGATGATATTATTGTATTTTCAAAATCTGAATCTGCTCATTTAAAACATTTGAGGATAGTATTCACTAAGTGCAGGAAGTTCGGAGTTTCTTTAAATCCGAAAAAAAAAAAAATAACAACAACAACAACAATAATAATAATAAATAAATAAATAAATAAAATAAAATAAAAATAAAAAATAAAAAATCCCATTTCTCTATGAAGGAGGGGAAGTTTTTGGGTCACATGGCATCAAAGGAGGGAATTCACATAGATACCAGTTGAGTGAAAGCAATACAAAAAATTGAACAACCACAAAACAGGAAAGAGTGCAGTCATTTCTAGGTAAAGTAATTTTTCTACGAAGATTTATCCCAAATTTCGCATAAATTTTGAAGGTGATGTTAAACATTCTTAAGAAAGGAAGTTAGATTAAATGGACTAAACAAGCAAAGGCATCCTTTAGTGATATAAAAAAGGCTTTAGGTCAAGCTCCTTTACTCACTAGTCCATATTTTTCTAAAGATTTTGTAATTTTTCATTTGCTTCTGAGCACACCATCTCTAGTGTTTTACTTTAGAAGAATGGGGAAGGTCAAGGAACAACCCATTTCATTTTTTAGTAAGGCATTGAGATATGTTGAACTAAAATACAACATAATAGACAAACATGCATATGCATTAATTAAATCACTCAAATATTTCAGGATCTTTACACTGCATTCTCATGTTATTGCCTATGTACCAAACGTTGCAATAAAAAGTATTCTGATCTAGCCCAATAGTGATGATGTGAGGGAAGTGGATTTCTAAGATGTTAGAATTTGATTTGGAAATTAAACCTACCAAATTAATCAAAGGACAGGGTTTAGCTAGACTAATGACTGAAAAAAAATCATGATACTTTTGGTGTGAATTCAATTATGGAATTGTCGGATTTTCCAGAGGATGAGTCAATGGTTAAAATGGATAATCGTTTCAGGCAGTGTTCATGGTATATTGATATCATTTACATACTGCAGAATCTATAAGTACCACCGAGGACAAACAAATCTCAAATCTAGTTTTTTAGGCTCAAATTTGTTAAATATTGTCTTCTAGATGGTTATTTTTTTTGGAAAGACCCACAAGGCATCTTATTGAATTACCTATTAGAATATGAAGCCAAATAAATTATCAAATAATTTCATGAAGGATCCTGTGGAGGACATCATTACTAGAAGGTTGTTGTTGATAAGATCTTGAGAGCAAGATTCTACTGGCCTACATTTCGTTTTTTTGTTATGTCAGAAAGGAAATTGTAGCCAGACATAAATGTCATATATTTGAAGGCAAGGAAAAATTAATGTCTATACCTTTGAAACCTATTTTTGTAGAAGCACCATTTCACCGAGTAGGCCTTGACTTCATAGGTGAAATTCATTTAGTATCTTTTGCACAACACAGAGGGATCTTAATAGGAACATATTACTTTACCAAATGGATTGAGGCACTTCCAAGCAGGCAAGCTATTGATCTCCTTGTTATTCAATTTTTAGAAAACATTATTTCCAGGTTTGGTAGTCCAAAAATAATTATTGTTGATAATGCATAGTGTTTCAAATCCAAAAGACTAATAAAACTCTATGATGAGTACCATACTAAACTTAGTGATTCAATAGCCTATTACCCTAAAGATAATGGATTGGTTGAGTCCTTAAACAAAATCCTTATCATAATTATCAAAAAGTTGTTAGAAGACAACATGAAGGCTTGGCATACAAAACTTTAGTTTTTTTTTTGGGCAGACAGGATCAGTACTAAAAGGTCAATAAGTACGACCCCTTTCAGTTAGTATATGGTGTTGATGCAACATTCCTAGTTTCAATTGGAATCCTTGTTATGAGGTATTTACAAGAATTAGAAGAAGAACTGAATTATCTGTAAAGGAGGATAAATCAGTTAATAGAGGTACAAGAGGAAAAAGACAAGGTGTATGAAAAGTCTCAAGAATTTCATAATCAAATCAAGAAAGTTTTTTATAAAAAGACAAAAGAAGATGATTAAGTGCCTATACCTAGTCTTGAAATGGGATTCTCGCATTGAGGATAAAGGTGAGCATGGGAAGTTTGAAAACATATAGAAAGTTCCATACATAATTGTAGCTTTCCATGGTAAGAACAATTTCATTTTATAAGATCTGGAAGGAGTGTTACTGCCAGGAGGTCCATTCAATGGACACTTCCTAAAACCTGAACAAAGAATGTTTCAAATTTCATTGTAAATATCCATATTTTTTTAAGTACTTGCAGTTGTGGATGAGCATTGTGAAGAACTTGAAGCCCATTGAGAAGGACCTAAGGTTTTGATAATGTTTATCAGAGAATAAAATTGTTTCATAGCGGTTATGTTTTTTCAAAAAGAAAAAAATCCCAACAATGTAAAAGAACATGTTTTTGAAAGATGGTTTTCTTTATTTAGATTTAGTTGAAGTATTTCTTTAAGCAAGATTTTTTGTAAGAAATAGGCCTATTTTTTGTGGGGTTCTTGCTACCATCAATGATCAACGACATCCTCATGGAGTCAGTTGTTATCACATTTAGTTAAGTTTAAAAAAATTTAAATGCTAACAATTACAGTGTCAACGAAATATTTATAATAAACAGGAAATAATGTTGATAATGGGATTATCAACACTTTTGTGAGTACAATAAATATTTTAGAGGAATACGTTGGAAATGAGAGTGTCAACATTATCAAGTATTCGCTAATAACTGGAGTATCAGTGCCAAACTTGAAATTTCAATTTCAATTTTTGAAATGTGCTAACACATTCCACATCAGCAATGAAATAATAATTGCCCTATCATGCCACGATAAATCTGAAGGTGAAAGGTATGTTTTGAAAAGAATGTTTTTCATTGTTGAAGAAGTATGATGTGGTTTTGTAATTATCAAAGGGTTAAAACATTATTTCACACGTCAATCAATTATTCTGCCTAAAACATCATTGTTTTTTCGAGCATAGAGTTTCATTGTTTCATTTGTAAGTTTTGTTAACTTTATCGCTAGAAAGTTGTTCGGTTCAAGCTACTTAGTGGAGATATAGGATCGAATCTCAGTCTCTCATATGTGTAATCAACAAACTATAAATATAATGGGGAAAAGTGGGAGGCTAAACAGAAATGAATCGAAAGGTTCCGACCTTTTGGAGATTTACCCAAATATTCAACAACATTTTCGACAGGCTTGGTGGAAGGAATTTTCTAATGATGCGTTGATTTCCATGACAAGGTTTCTCGAGCATTTTCCTAGGTTTAAATGGTTACATGTGGAGGTTGGAGGCATTTCATTCCAGGTGACAAAGGAGTTGGTTGGAGAGGTCATAACTCTACCTACAGATGGAGAAAATGTCCTTAGAAGCCATGTCTTGGCTGGGATCCATGTCCCATTCTTCCTAAAGGATGAGATCAAGGAAATAAATTAGAAATCAGGGGTACATAGGTCTTGGTTGGAAGACAAATGGCATGGGTGGCTACACCTTACACAATCATATTTCACATGTGAAGGGTGTTTTAACCAGGTAAACTTATACCATTTCCATTTCTTAGCTCATCTAGCAGAACAAGTAAGAATGGATACATGTTATTTTTTGTTATAAAGTCCCACGGACATGGCTACTCTGGTTCAAGCGAGAACGGACTCATCTCCACATTTAATCTATCACAAAGCTTTAATTAAGTTATTAATTGAAAATCAATTGGCAAAGGTTGGAAGAAATGATGCAGGAGAATCTAACCTAGGGTTGAATGTTTACTAAAGGAGTTAGTTCCCTAAGTTATGATTTAATTATTTAATGTATTTTTCCTATAGTTTTATGATATAATGAGAATTATTGTAAATAGGAGAAGGTTTGAGAGTATTTTGGAAGAGTTGAGAGATGTGTGGGTTAGTTAGATCTTATATAGAGATAAGGGATTAGGTGAGAGTTTTTTTGGATCATGAGAGATATTCTAAGAGTTTGTGATGAGCACCAATATTGCAACAAGAATGCTACAACTCTTGGGCTACCATCTTTACTTTATCAACCTATGGTTCGTACAAACTTGGAGGTGACAGTGATGTATACATAAGTAAAAGTGACGGTTCTACCTTTTGTCACTGTTCAGCTGGCGAGAGACCACTAGAGTTTGCAAGCCAAACCTCTATGGATTCAGAAGAAGCTTGGTTCCTTGATGAAAGAAATAGAAATCTACTCTAAGAGAGAATCAATCTACTACAATAATGAAATAGATTGAAATTCAATGCTAAGGCACATCATTTCCTAATTAACTGCTAAGAGCTATGCTTTGCAATGATGCTAAATTAACATGAACAAAATGCTACTGTCATAAGCATGGAAGTTAAAAACATCAAACACAACTATTATGCATGTAAAGGACTGTAATAAATCTATTTCGCCTTTTTGTGCTTTTCATGAAAAATAAAGTGTGCAAACTAATCTCTTTTAGTGATGTGGCAGGTGGTTTACGGATGCTGATGGATGGATGGGAGGTTCACGAGATGGTTGGAAGGTTTGGGGGCCCCTTAGGTGACCTTGGGAGGCTTCCTAGAGGTTTTCCCTCAATTCGGCCTCAAAATAGGCCACTACAGGAAAATCTACAGGATTTACTAGAAACCTATATGATTCCCTGTATTTCTACAAGATGCAACCATGAGCAAAATGATGGGTGTTGGAGGTGATGGAAGGATTAGGAAAGGTGGTTTATGGGTGGAATGCAGTGGGGATAGGCCTAGGATCACTCAGAACACAAAACCAAGTTTAGGAGATGGTTGGATTCGCTCAAAATGCTTGAGGAAATTTCTATGTAAAATGATGAAATTGGTGAAGGTTTTGATGAAAACAAGGAATGCCTATGGCTGGATCAAGTTGCAGGGTAGTTGCTTGCTATGATATCTCTGTCCACTTCTGAAGTGCCTTCTCTACATCAAACATGTGTAATTTCCAAAAATTCATGTAAACAAGAAGAATTCTCATGAACTGGAAAAGTAGAATTTAATGAACTAATTGTCTGCCTTATGCATGAAGAAATTGTTGAATAACATGGAATCATGGATGAGATATACTACAAGAATGAATATAGAAAATATGGCAATGAAATCCTACTTTGCAGAACTTATCAAATGCTAGTTTAAGCACACCAAACTCTAAATATCATGAAAGAAATGGAAATTTGTCTTTTTGGGCCACATACGGGTCTTTTCCTCAAATAATGATCCCAGAAGGAAGAAGTGAGGCCAAGGAACTTACTGATAGCTTTGTGATGCTTCTTTGATCCCTTCTAACCTGCTACTGAAATAAGGCACAAATTGAAGCGAACTAATAAGCAATTAAACAAATCTACACTACTTGCAATGAAATACTTCTAAAGACAATTTAATCATGAACCTATGAAACTAAGCTAAGCATAAATATACAAGAAGAGGAGCCTTTTATGCTAGGGTTGGGCCCTAACCTAAGATCTTCAACCTTCTGAGTTAACTCAGTACTGAATCAAGAAAAATCTCATTCTTATTATCAAAATAGAAAATTACATCAAAAGTCTTCCACATGTCTAGAGCTCAAAAATAACTAGTGTTTTTTGCAATAAAAATTTGAATCCTAATGATGCTCTAGGCCCCTCTACTTATACCAATGAAGTCCCCAATGTCTTCCTTAAATTTAGGGAGTCTCGGCTCCCAAACTCGAGATGAACTAAGTATTTGTCTATCACTTATTCATCTACCTTCTAATCTTCATGACTTGGCTGCTTGAACTCCAAGCTGGTGGGATTAATGGAGGAATATTCAAATGGGGAAGGAGTAAATGAGGAGGATTTACCTCCTATAATCTCTCTCCCTTGTCCCATTCGAGTTTCAAACCTTAGTCTTTGCCAAAATTCCTTTATTTTCTCTTCCAAACCTGCAATAAATGCATATTAGTCCACTAGGCATAATATCTTAGTCTAACTCATCTCATTAAAAAAAATATAATCAAAACATGTAATAAGTTGTGAGAAAAGTTGGTTTGACTAAGCTAGGAGGTGAATTAAGGCCCATATAATTACCCAATGATGAGGCTTATCATCACCCCCTTACTGAAAGTGTTTCTCATCCTCTGAGCAACTTAATGTATATACATGTCTTTCATAGCTCTAGTGGCATCCCTGATATCCCATTCCTCTATTGTGATTTCCTCTTCTTCTTCATAGAAAATTGATTTCTTTTCTACCTCTTCCCATTGCCTCTTTTCTTCTTTTTCCTTCCTTCCTTCTAGCATTCCTAAGAGAAGTGGTTGACTGAGTTTTAAGCCAATCCAATTGATTTTAAGCCTTTGCATAGATTTCTTATGCATGGGTGTCATGTTCAATGCTTCTCTCATTCTTTGAGGAGAGTGGTACTCTCTTATCTTTAAATTGTATGGCAATGTGTTCCATCTCCTCAGGCAAGCTTGTATGTTGTCATCCCCTAAAAACTTGAACATGTCCTCAAAATGTGTAATTGCATGCTCATGGGAAACAAGAAATTTGGGTGCAAGCTAAGGATCATTTGCAATTAAATTATGTGTACTGATGAGGGCCATTGGATTGGACTGCTCAACTCTGATCATAAGAGGCTTTTTTTGTTCTCTTGCCAATATCTTCTTCACTTATGCAGCCCTTTCTTCCTCATGGTTCATCCATGATGTGAAAGCCATCAACTGTAAATCTCCTAGCTTGGTATTAGGGTCCCATACATTCATGTCTACTAAGGCCATGTTATGCAAATAAAACTTAGACATTTTGGCCCTGTCTTACAATGTACTTTGATCACAGAGATTAATGAACGGTCTATAATCCTGAAATGGCATAGTGCCTCTATGTGCTAGGGTCTTGATCTAGAACTGCAATCATTGTTACTTAAGGTATAAGGCATAGGATTTAGCTAGCATCCTACACTTTCCAAAGAGAGACTGGCCATACATGCCAATTGGTTCTCTCTTTCTTGCAGTTGTCCTTCCAACCATGCATTTTCTTTATCTAACTGATTTCTCCTAATGAACTCTCTGTCTCTCAAGCTACTTAGTTTTGCTCCCATCTCCTTGAGATTGTCCTCCATGTGACCAATGTCTTCCACCCCCTTGGATTTGGAAATCTGCATCCATCGATGAGTTTTGGCTCTCTCCTTCTCAAGCTCAAAGAATAGTGGAATAGAAAATTTTTGTGGAATGACCCTGCCCCCTTCAATAAATCTGTAGTAGGAGTCAAGGTTAGGTTGGGGGCTAGGTTCCCTTAGCTCTAGGTTTTCTGCTTTAATTTCTTGTTGCAGGCTTCCCTCCTTATCCAATTTTTGAGTTTCCAATAGATTTATCAAAGTATCATGTAGGACTACTTCAGCGTCCTGTAAGTCATGTTGTGTATCCTATAGGATTACTTTTCTTTCGATGAGTTGGATCTAGTTATAGGCCTTCTCCCATAGGTGATAGGAGGCTTAGAAGGACGCATTTTCTCCTATTGTTTAGGTGAGTCCTTAATTACAATGGGGACTTTGATTGGAGTTTGGGGTTTTCCCTGCCTTATTTCTGTGCTTTTCCTTATCCTGAAATATAAGGGTGTCTCCCTCTGTCTTTTTCCTTTCAGTTTGATAGGGGTGCTAAGAGCAGTGAGGGCAGCTGTTGCTTCTCTCTCAGTGGCCTCTAGAGACACGCTAGGTAACTCCTCCCTGTCTTCTGTCTCCTCTTTTCCATTCTCCTTTTCCTCTATGTTTTTCCCCTCTTATCCTCCTTCTAGATCCTCATCTTATTTATCAGTCTCTTTTTTGTCATCTTCCTTTGTTTCCCCATCACCTTCCTTCTCTTTCTCCTCTTCTTCCTCCTCATCTATCTCATCTTCATCCCCCTCTACTTCTTCTCCATCTGTTTCAGTTTCTTCCTCATCTTGTTCACTGACAGTAGGACTAATGTCATATGTGAGGGCTTTGATATCCTCCTATGTCTACATGTCTTTGAAAAATTCCCATTTGACAGGAATTCTATGGTTGTGGAGGGCATATTCTATGAGGATTATTATTAATTCATGGTGGGCTAACTATTGGTGGTTTCCCTCCTACACCTTTATGCTTGTGTCTATCAGTGATTGCAGAAGGAAGTATAGTATGTTGAGCCTATGGTGAGGAGGTGTTTCTGCTCCAAACCTTAGTTCTTCAAGAAGCCTAAAGTGATACCCATAAACCACACTATACCTACCCTCACATGATATGTATTTGATGAAGTGGTAGATCACCTCATTCCAGGGGTATGGTAGGCTTTCTCTCCTTACTCCATTTTTGTCCTCCATTGGATCTTTTCCCTCTAAAAACAACTTCTTCTTGGCAATCTGGAAATCTCCCTTGTCTTCCTTTCTCCAAGGCACTCCTAGGGGAAGTTTGGTAATTTTTCTTGTGAGTTCAGGGGTGAGCTCGATGGAGAGGCCTCTCACCACAATAGTGGCATGAATTCTAGTCAGTGAGATGAGGGAGAGAGCAAAATTTTGGGCCACTTAATCATCATACCCTCTTAGTTTTTAAAAATACCCCACCCAATTATGCCTTGTGAAGATTTATAACACTTGAGGGTGTTGGTGGATTCTCACATTATTAATGGGCTACCTTATATTAAAACCCCATGTTATTTTGTGGGTGAATTTGGAAGAGATGAGATGGTTGACAAAATTTTTTGAATGCGGAATTAAATAACTGAAAGAACTATGGATATAATTCCCTTACACAATTCCAAATTCACTCGCTACTAGGGGAATTTCTATTCAATTCACTTTGAAAAATGGGAGTAATTATAGAGCCTACCTCTTCATAGCATTTATTGTAGCCAACCCCCATGTTTTCCCCTATGAAACTCCTCTCGGCCAATCTTGTAGACTATCTTTCTGTATCCTGTAGGATTCCTGTGCAATCCTATAGGATTTCCTGTGTAATCTTGTAGGAGGTTCTGTGTAGAAGATAGATGGAATTTCCTGTTATGTAGATTGCCTGGGTCTGAGAGTGTCTTTTTCTATAGTGAGCCTCGAGGAAATTCATGCATGAGTGCATGGGGATCAACGAGTATTTCTTCTTATGGTCGATTTATGTGAGGTGGTGTGCTAGCAGCGGAGGTACATTTTCTATTTTTGGACCATTGGTCCCCACTATCGCCTCATCGTTCCCCTCTCCTCGTAATCAACTCCTAGTTCATGCCTCCATAGACTTAACTATTTTTGTCCTTCTCTTCTCCTTTTTTTGACTTGACTATAGCCACGTGTGGGAGGACGAATTGTTTTGTCTTATGAACAAAGGTGTCCAATTTAACTGGCCACCTTTCGCTTATAAACCAAATTACTCTTGACCTTTACATATTTTGATTACATTATGAAAATAAGAGAGTGAGCGAGATACTTACCTGGGGTGCTAATACCTTGCTGGAGTTGTTAAAGACCAGAGGTGCTTGTTGTGTGTTGGTTGCATGCTACTTTTCCTTCCTTTTTTATTGCTCCCTGATGTTTCCTTTGATGTGCAGGTACCTGGTGTGTAAGATGATGGTGTTGTTGCTACTTTGGAGCTCTTTCTGCCCTTGGATCTTCATGTTGGAAGCTTTCTACTACTCCTGATTTGTATTCTGTGGGATAGGTTGCTACAGGATTTCCCGCAGGATGTCCTATAGCTGCTTCTCCCGAAGAACTTGTAATCATACACTGTGTTGCAATTTTGAGGATGGTGACATGGATTGAGAGGAAGACTAGGAGTGTGGATAAATGAGACATACTCAGGTGTTGCTCCCTTCTACTCTTTGTTTCATTTTTTTCTGTTTTCTCTTGAAGACTATGAAAAATATATTTTTTTGAAACTGAATTTTTTTTTATGGTGAATGCAAGGGTGATGAATGTGGACATAGCTATGGTAATGAAATGGTGATGTAGGGGTGTTATTTCTTTGACATACCAGGTCATTTTTTCACCCTAGGGTCACTTCCTATAGGATTCCCAAGCCACTGTAATTCCCACATGATCATCCTGTAGGTTTTCAGGGGATCCTGTAGGTTTATAGGGGATCCTATAGAAAACACACTCCCCTTGTAAACTGAAACAAAGGAGTGAAAAAAACGAAAGCAATGGTGGAATGATAAATCAGAATGAGTGGAAAAAATAAAAATGTGAGTGAAATAGGTCCCTTTTTTATCCTCCTTTGTTCTCTGGTCGTCATCCTTGCTGACTTGCAAATAGAAATTTTCATGATTTTTTCTTCTCTTTTTGTTATTTTTTTTTTAAAACTAGGCTGCCTCTGAGAGGTTTTCATCCTAGATGTTTGCCCTGGGTGCATCATGAGAGTTTTTCACCCAGGAATATTTTTATTTCCTTTTTTCTAACACCATTGGGCCGCCCCAAGGGGTTTTCAACCCAATAGTGGGACTGAGTCCTTATTTTTCTTTTTTCTCTCAGTGATTTGATGAGGCAGGAGTTGAAACTTGCTCCACCACCATCAATGTTTTATTGATACCATCAATGAACTCTTGCTTTGACAATGGTCTTTTGTAAACTTTCAATCGGTGTCCATTAACAAGTAAAGGAATGGCCTCTTCATCTATGGTTCTGATCTACACTAAACCGTTATCATGACATCTTTCTATAACATAAGGTCCTATCCATCTTGTCCATAAATTGCCCTTAAAGTATTTATATCTGGAATCATATAACAAGGCCCAATCACCTTCTTGAAATTTCTTATCCTTGATGTTCTTATCATGCCATATCATCCTATGAAGTTTGTTATACATAATTTATACCTACGGATAATTACATCTTCCCTAAGTGGGTAGTTACACTTAGAACAAGTGAAGTAAATATGTTTAACCTTTTCCTACAATAAACAAATAAGATAAAGGAACTTACTTGTGATCCTTCGCTTCCTTTGATCTCCTTTGAATTGCTCATGTCGCTCCCACTCAAACTGAATTCGCTCAATTGGTACACCCAATGTGGTTTGATCCCATGTCACTGATCCAGCTTAGTCCAAACCCTCATCACACCAATAGAAACATCAATCCAGCAACATAACATTACTTGAAAATGATTTCAAGTCTCAAACAAACAATATTTCTCTATAATATCCAAGTTCCAGCCCCCTGATCACTATTATGAGTGGTCAATTTATAGGGAAATGCAAGTGGTTTTGTCATAAGTAGGGTATTGAATGGTTTTCCATAATTGGATAGTTATTTTCCATGGAGAAAGGGATGAGAGGATAGAGGATTAGATGATCCATAGCCTATCCAAAGTCAAGTTCATAGGATGAGATAAGAGTTGGGCATCCTCTAGAATGTTCTAGAATCAAGGAATAATCCAAGGATCCTATGCCAATTTCGCTCATCTCACCCAGCATAGGCTTAAGTGGCCCTAAGTGATCTGCAATGTAGGTTTGAATGGGCCTACCTGCTATGCAGAGTAGCTGCCCCTGACCAAGGCTACATTGGTGTCCCAAGGAGGCATTTCAACAAGGTTTCAAACTAGGAAACTTTCACGGGTGAAAACACTCAATATGATGACTTGTCTAGGGCATGTAGCAACTGAATTAGTGTTTGACAGACCCTATTTACACTGATCCAATCATTGGGAGTGATGTGCCCAAATAGACCTGTAACAACTGCCCCTTAAAGCATGAGTTCAAAAATGATAATGTTGAGTGATATGCTTTATGATATGATGAGGAGGATTTGAAGCGGATGATGACCTGCATCAATTACAATACATAATATCATGATATCTTTGAATTTTTCATGAATTGATAAGGGAAGGCATACCCATACTCAACATATAAACTTTTCATTACATGTACATAAATCAGATAGTCGTCTACAGATATAGATCCATGACTATCTATATAAAGCCATCATATAGATGACTTAGTACTCTCCTGAAATCACAGCCCGGATGGATGAAACTAGATCCAAGGTCTTCTATCTTGTCCAACCGTTTGCTCAATTACAAGTCTAACCATGTGAAAATGTGATCTAGAGTCAAACATGGGAAGACACCTTCTGATTACTAGCCAATGATGTAATATGTTAACAGACGCAAGAGAAATCACCGATAATGATGATGGTTCTCAAGGTACTGTAGTACAATCTGCATGGTGTGAATAGATGTTTTGATGTCAAACACCATACAAAGTATTTCGGTCGAAGGCTTGTGATGTCATCCTATTGTTGGAAGCAAGAAACTTGCCATTAATGTGTGCAAGCCTCAAGGTACTAGAAGGGTATTCTAAGTCAACATCCTGGATAATGTGCCAATGTTGACAAGAAGCGACTCATCGTATGAGGGCCTTGAGTTATCCCCCATAAATGACATGAAATAAGTGTAATGATTTTGAAGATAGAATGTGACTGATGACATAATGTTCAGGAATGGCGGTCATGAAAATGAAGGTTTATGAGTATTGCAAAGGATGAAGTTTATTGAGTGACTTCTCTTAAACATGTCAGCGACAGTGAATGAATTGGCATCATTGACCCAAAACCAAAGTGATGGATGGTGTGATAGACCATAGTTATCATAACCATCAAGCAGATAACCCAACCCAAATATTCACAGAGATGACGTGAAAGTGTCATGTCCAAGAGTGACTTGCTACCATAAAGTGATTTATCCTTTTTCCCATTTTCCCTAGTCATTACTAACCAGTGCCTCTTTATTTTTTTTAACAAGCTTGAGGAGGATAACATATGCTTGAAGTATAATTCCGCCCTTCAGGTGAATACATCACTATGTAATGTTCTAATGAGTCTAACAAAGGTGAAACTCTGTTTTGTCATGATGGACAAGTTTGTCGCTATTTGATGCTTTAACGAGTTTAATGACAATGATAACTCAGTCCTTTTCATGTTTATAGAGTTTGAAAAGGGACAAAAAGAAAACTCCACAAATTCTTTTTCGTAAATTTGTCTCTCAAGTTCTAAAAAGCTTAAAATAATACAAGAGAGAACCTATTGACCATGTTCGATCAATGTATTCATTTTTCGTAAATAATCTATCTCAATCTAGAAAAGAGTTAAACTTATTTTGAGTAGATGTTGTTTCCAATCCATTTACGAGCTAAAAAGGATAAGCGCCCGAAAATATTTTCGTGTTTCAAGAGTTTGAAAAGAGATTAAAGGGGACTCCACTTAGTGGAATGAGTGGTGATTTATGTGAAGAGGCTGGCTAATAAGACCACTCATTGCAATTGTTCCTCAAAAAGGGTAAAATAACCAAATGAAAGCGTATGATCGGCCAAGCAGATAGTGACAATGGAAGGAGAAAAACCAAGGCTCATATGATGGAAGAAGCTGATAGAATGGAAATCACGAGGGTTAAAATGGAGATGGGTTCATTTTTACATAAGCTTGAACCATAGGGAACTATGCTTGATTCAGTTTCATGTTTACACAAACTTGAAACGAAAAACTATGCTTGGATTCAGTTTCATTTTTACACATGCTGGGTTCATTTTTACGCAAGCTTGAACCATGAAAAAAACTATGCTTGAGATTGGTTTACATGCCCCTAGCATGATGACTCGATTCTAGGTGCATGCCCCCCAAGCTTCATTACTTTCACCTAAGTAGACTACTCGTGGCTATCAGGTGGATGGAATTTGTAGAAATTTCTCTATAGATCAGCTAGCTCTAATACCATGTAGAAATTTTGCAAATTCTCTACAAATCTACCTCTGAGATCTCTGTAGAAAATATGACTGTAGATTAACTTGATAATGCAATATACCAAAGCAAAATACTATAATATACTTCTACTATCAATTTGCGGAATCTTGAAGATTGAACGAGATTGAGCTGAACACATATAACTAGAATAAGAAGAATCAATGCACATGAAACACAGAAAATACTCAGGGAAAAGCCTCAGCTAAAAACCACACTATTTGTATTATCATACAAGGTGGAAATACATCAGAATTATACAAAGACTTAGCTCTCACAACTAGCCAGCTCTCAGTACAATCCTCCTAGATGTTCATAGGTAAACTTGGCTTCTCACAAGCCTTCTCCTCTGCCCTCCAAGCTCCTATTTCTTTGCGCAGTTTCTCTAGGTGATCCTCCTGTTACCAAGTGGAGGACTGATCACTTACACTAATCCTACACCCTGTCAGAATTGCACAATCCTCAATGAACCTTATTCCTTCTGCATGCATGAGTTTCCTTTATAGGAGAAAACATGTAACTGATAGTATAATGTCCTTCAGATTTAGCTCAACTGGGTCTTTCTCAGAATAGACATGCATGAATTAATGATGAGGGAATCTTCAGTTATTTGGAGTACACTAGTTGAGTGCATGCATGCATCAACTGACTGATAACTCACAATTAGTTTCTCAAACAGTTTGGAACTAATTTAACTGGACTTAACTCAATAAACTGAGCTAAATAATTACAACTCAAATATAACTCAATCTTATCGCCTTAATTAAGGGATCATATCCTTAATTTAAGGGATAACTATTGCATGACTTCAGAAAGACTTCTAACTTGAATTTATCCAACTAATTAATCCATAATGAATTAATTAATTAATTCCAAGTAGCTGGTGAGACTAAATTCGAATTTAATTCACAATTTTAATTCAAGGACAAATTAAAATTGGAATATTTTGGATTCTATTTTTATCATTTCTTGTTTCTATTTTCAACAGAATGAAGGTTCATTTACGAGATCAAGTGAAAGACTCAATTGGGATTTTACGAGATCTAATCAGATACTTGAATTGGAAATTTTCTCAAGCAGACCTTGTTTCATTTTTTTAATGAGCTTGACATAAGGCAAGGAACTCTGCTCAGATTCCTTGTTTCATTTTTTAACAAGCTTGACACAAGACAAGGAACTATGCTCATGATTCCTTGATCACGATGTTATGGAACCAGCTCACAAAAGATAGAAAAGATAGATCAATGCCTTAGAATTCAGCCTCTTCGAGGGGGCAACCTCCTTTACATTGCATAAATGAATAATTCTTGGATGATTCAAATGACAAAACCTCCTTTCTATATATAGGAGTCTAATGGGTCACAATATAACCAAGCCAACCTAACAATAATAATATGAAGGCACAAAAATAACAATAAAGGGATTATATGGGGCACAGTAATAACAATATGGGGACAATAGGGGTACAACAATATTAATAAGGGATACAAATACAATATTAATGGGGGCATCACTAGTATTATAGGGACTTAACATGCCCCTCTCCTTCAAAAAAGTGTTGTCCTCAATGCTTGAGTAGTTTTGGATGCTTTTGTATAAAATTGTCATCCTCCCATGTGGAATCTTCAGCAAATAAGTTCTTCCACTTGATGAGATACTCTGAAATGGATCGATTTCATAGTTGTCGAGTTCTTGTTTCTATCACTGCTTCCGGTTCCAATATAATTTTTCTTTCCTCGTCAAGTTCTTGCAATATTGTTTGAACTAGGAGCTTGTCGCCTATAACCTTCTTTAAACATGAAACATGGAAAACTGGGTGCACTTGAGAAGCTGCAGGAAGCTCCAATTTGTATGCCATATTACCAATCTTTTGCAACACCTTATACAGAACATAATACTTTGGTGACAATTTGTTATCCTTCTTAGCTTGCTTGAGGGACATTTGTTTATATGGTTGTAGTTGTAGGAATACCCAATCACCTACATCAAAACTTCTTTCATTGCGATATTGATCTACCTGTTGTTTCATTCTATTCTGCGCCAATATGAGGTTATTCTTTAAGAGTCGGAGAACTTGTTGTTGATGCTCGATGTGATGTTCCATTGCTTGAACCTTAGAATTTTTTCTTAAATATGATGTGATGGATGGTGGCTAATATCCATAAAGTGCCATAAATGGGGTCATTTTTGTTGTAGTATGGAAGGAAGTGTTATACCACCATTCAGCCAGAGGCAACCATTTGACCCATTGTGTCTGTTTATCAGATACAAAGCAACGAAGATATCCTTCCAAACATTTGTTTACTATCTCTGTTTTCCCATCAGATTAAGGATGATAAGATGAGCTATGAGCTAACTGAGTACCAAGACAAGAAAATAATAATATCCAAAAATTTCCTGTAAAAATGGGATCTCTGTCACTTACAATAATCTTTGAGTTTCCATGTAGCTTTTGAATTGTTTCCATAAATGCCGTAGAAACTGTACTGGATTTAAATGGATGTGATAATGCACAAAAGTGTGCATAATTGGTAAGTCTATCAACTACCACCATGATGACACTCTTTCCATCAAACTTGGGTAAAACTGTGATAAAATCCATTGAAACCTCCTCCCAACGTTGGCATGGAATGGATAAAGGTTGTAATAGACCTGGTGTCTTAATTGTTTCAGCTTTATTTT
>APFE030553970.1:151426-171739 GCA_000404065.3 Pinus taeda | reverse complement strand
CCGATAATAATGCTCTACTAGCCCTTTGAATTCCTTCAAAATAAACTTTCAAACCAATCTTAAGCAAAAATTTAAAAACATCTACACACCTTTTTTTTTCTTTGTAGGAGCTCGATATTGCCTCTGATGTATCTCTGTAATTTCAGAACATCCAGTTCTGAAATTGTGTCCTCTAGTATCCCTCTGTGTCCTCTTTCCAATGTCACCAGTCTGACCCCAATTGGATTCTCCAATGAAGAGTTATGCCAAATCTCCCACAGTGACCTGATTATAGACCTTTTTAGAAGAGCGAACTTGTATGAAGTGCCACATGTCACCATTTGGACGTCTGGCTCTGAAAAATATCTAGAAGAAACTACGATCTATCCTCTTTCTGTACCGTTTTGTGAAATTTCAATCTGATGCTCAGAGAGAAAGTTATGACGATTTTCCCCAGGTCACCTGTTTGGAATGTAATTCAGGAGTCTGCAAAAATACCAACTTCCTCAGATCATATCTCCGCAAATATAGGACAAAAATCTCTAAAATTCGGACCTGAGTTGCAGCACGATGTCTTCTCAAATGGGTTTTTTTTTCCGACTTCTGAAACGTCACAGAAAAAAAGTTATAGCGAAAATGCCACGATGACCTATTTGGAGAAGCGAAACCCTAGAAATTGGCTCTGATACCAAATGTTATGAAACCAGCTCAAGAAAAGATAGAAAATATAGATCAACGTCTTAGAATTCAGCCGCATCGAGGGGGAAACCTTCTTTACATTACATAAATGAACAATTTTTAGATGATACAAATGACAAAACCTCCTTTCTATATATAGGAGTCTAAGGAGTCACAATATAACCCAGCCGACCTAACAATAATAATACAAAGCCACAAAAATAACAATAGAGGGATTCTATGGGGCACAGTAATAACAATATGGGGGCATTAGGGACACAACAATATTAATAAGGGGTACAACTACCATAGTAATGGGGTAATCACTTGTATTATAGGGACCCAACATTAGTAAATAAGATTGAGTGAATAGTCTTTCTCCTTCACAACTCCTTCTGCACATGAATAATAGGATTAAGCATGATGAATGTCATTTTGACTTAGAAACCTTGTGCACTTGCACAACTTTTTCTATCTACCCTTTATTTACCCTAGCATTTTCTCTTCATTCATTGGGTGCATTTGAGCTTGCTGACCCTTTATTTATTTTTCTTTTGATAAGAAAACTATCTAATCCTAACCTTATAGCTTCCAATGGCTCAAATTAAACTGATGAGCTCATTTTTATTCTCTATCTAACTACTGATCTGCCACGATTAAATAGTTTGGCGAGATCTTTATTATCTATCTATCAACATGAAATTTAAAGCATGAATGAGTCAAGATTAAACTATTTGACCATCATGGATTGTGGTATTTTTTACAAGCTGCACATAATCCTATTCGGCAAAGTAAAGTAAAAAGTAGCAGCATTTGAATTTGCCCACTTTCATGATCTATTTTTATGTTTTCTTCTAGGGTTCATATGTTTTAGTTTTTTTACCTTTCCTTTCTTTTTGTCCTTTGATTATTCTTTTAGGACATACCCTCTTTACATTTTTTAATTTTAATATGGGAAAACATTTTGTAGAAAGCAAAAGTAAGTACAATACTACAAGACTAACCATAGCCAATTCAAAATTATGAATCCTATTATTATAGGACCCTAACACATGTTACGGGATCCTTGCCATCAAACTTCTTCATATCGATCTTTGCAACATGGTGGTTCTTCGATCTGATGTTAGAGTCTATGAAATCATGATTAACATTTATTTTGTTCTCATCATGAGTTCTCTTTACTACCCTTTCGCCATTAGTAAGCATTTCCTGTAGAAATTTTTTCAAATTTGTCTTCAAATCTTCCATTTTAGCTTTCATGCCTTTCTTTAAATCATACATCTTAGCTTCCACGACATCCATCTTAGCTTCCACGTCATCCATCTTAGCTTCTACGCTTTTCTTTAAACAATATAACTTAGCTTCCATGCCTTTCTTTAAACCATCCATCTTATCTTCCACACCATACATCTTAGCTTCTAGATATTTCTTTAAACCATCCATCTTAGCTTTTGTTACTTTTTGTGTGAGTGAAATTTGTTTCATTTGGTCTCATAATTTTGATATATCATGTTGCATTCCTTCCTCTTCTTCATGAGTCATGTTAGAGATTTCAGGTTTCTTACTAGGTGTTTCCATTTTCTTTCTTCGGGTCAAAAATTACTAATAAGCATGCTTCACTATGCCCTTTGAATTCCTTCAAACTAATTTTTCAAACCAAACTTATGAAAAAAATTTAAAAAAGCTACACACCTTTTTTCACATTGTAGGGGCTCAATATTGAATCTGATGTATCTCTGTAATTTTGGATCTCCAAAGTCTAAAATTGCTTCCTACATAACCCTCTGAGTACTCTTTATAACCTTTCAAGTCCAATCAAGATTGGATTCTCCAATAAAGATTTATGCCAAATCTACCATGATGGCCTGATTATAGATGGGTTCAGTAGAGCAAACTTGTACGAAGTGCCAGGTGTCATTGTTTTGACCTTAGGATCTGAAACTGATAGACAAAAAACTAATGTCCATCCTCTTTCTGTTACTTCTTACGAGATTATCTAATGGTCAGAAAATACGCTATGATGATTTTCCCCAGGTCACTTGTTTGACATATAATTTGGTATCCTACAAAAACCCTAAATTCTGTGTTCATATCTCTGAACATATAGTGAGACAAGATCTAAAATTTGGACCCAAGGTCCAGATAGATTTCGACTCAAATGGGTTTTTTTTTGCTTCTGAAATGTCACAGAAAACAAGTTATAGTGAAAATTCCATGATGACCTGTTTGGAGCAGTGAAACCCTAGAATCCAAGCTCTGATACCGAATGTTATGAAACCAGCTCACAAAAAGATAGAAAAGAGAGATAAAGACCTTCGAATTCAACCTCTTCGAGGGGGAAACCTCCTTTACATTGCACATATGAATAATTCTTGGATGATAGAAATGACAAAACCTCCTTTTTATATATATGAGTCAAAGGGGTCACAATATAACCAAATCCGACCTAACAGTAATGATATAGTGACACAAAAATAACAATAGCGGGCTTCTATGGGGCACAATAATAACAATATGGGGACAATAGGGGCATAACAATAACAATAAGGGATACAATGACTATAGTAGTGGGGGAATCACTAGTATTATAGGGACCTCACAATGCATATTTCTTCAATAGTGTTGTTAGAGGCGCTTCTATTATCCCATAATTCTTAACAAACTTGCAATAATACCCTGTCAACGCGAGAAATCCTCATAGATGCTTTATGGATGTGGGATTTTCTATTCCTTAATGGCTTTAATTTTTATAGGGTCTACCTTAACACCTTCATGAGATACAATATGACCCAGATATTCCACCTCTCGTACTCCAAAGAAACATTTCGAGATTTTTTCATATAATTGTTTCTCCTCCAATAGTTTCAATACCGTGTCAACATGTTGAACATGATCCTTCCAAGACTTGTTGTAGATTAGTATATCATCAAAAAATACTAACACAAATTTTCTAAGGAAGGGTTTGAAAATGGAATTCATCATACCTTGAAATGTAGAAGGTGCATTAGGAAGACCAAAAGGCATGACAAAACATTCATAATGATTCTCATGAGTTTAAAATGTTTTTTTCGTAATGTATTCAGTGTTCATTCTAATTTGATGATATCCTAAAAGAAGATCCAACTTGGTGAAGTAAATTGATCCATGAAATTCATTCAATAATTCATCAATGACATGAATGGGAAATTTATCTTTAATAGTGAGCTTGTTTAGCTCCTTATAATACTAACACATGTGCCATGATCCATCCTTCTTGTGCGCCAACGCTAATGGAGTAGAGAAACAGCTTTGACTAGGTTGAATTATACTAACCTTTAACATTTTTGCAGCCATACATTCAATTTCACTCTTTTAGGAATAGGGATATATGTAAGGCCTGATGTTTGAAGGAACACTACCTAGAATCATATGAATAACATGATCATGATCACGAATAGGTGGGAGTCCTTTGGGAGTCTCAAATACCTTGGAATGATTGTCCAAGAATTTTTGGAGATCTAGAGAAATAGATGATTTTGATGCGGGAACCTCTAGTGAACATATTGATGCAATTACACATCGTTGTTCTTTATTTAGAAGCTTTGTCATGCAGTTGGAGCTAATTATCTTTCCTGGTTTCCCTACGATACCCCGTAATTCAACTTCCTTTCCTTTCGAAAAAAAATTCAAGAAAAGTTCTTGAAAATTAAAAGTTATCGTACCCAAAGATTGTATCCATTCAGCTCCTAGTACAACATCAACATCACACATTGGAAGGGAAATCATTGGGTTATTCAATACATATTCTCCCATGGATAGCTTCATATTATGGCACTTTCCAAAGAAATTTATGGTTTCTCCATTTGAAACCATCACTTGACACTTGGTGTTGGATATAGGAAGAAATTCAATTCCTCCGCTATCTTACAACAAATAAAATTATGGATACTACCCTAATCAATCAACACTATTACATTTCTCTTCTTGATATGTCCTTCTATCTGGAGAGTTTAAGGAGTGGTAATTCCAGCCAATGCATTACAAGATATGGTTGGATTCATTTATTCTTTCTCTAGTGTTTGTTCCTAGTGTATATCCTCTTCTTTTGACGTTTCTGTTCCTTTTCTTCCTCCTCTTCACAATATATGTAAAATAATTTCTTCTTAGTACACTCATGCTCTATTGTGTATTTTCTATCACAACTGTAAGAAATCCCTTTTACTCTTTTTTGTTCCAATTTTTGTGGTTTCAACCTTGTAGGTTGTGGAAGATAAGGGGCAACAAGACTTCCATCTTTATAGTTATGAGTGGTAGGCTTCATTGTTGCCATGATTTTGCTTTCAATTTTTCTTGCCAACTTGAATGGCTTCTCCAATGAATCAGGTTCTCAAAGGCGAACCTCATTTTTAATGTTATCCTTTAAAGTCACTATGAACAAATCAATCTTATCCTTCTTTGGAATATCTTTTACCCTTATGTTCAATTTTTGGAAGTCATCAATGTGCTCCATCATTGAACCCTTTTGTTTGAGATTTATCAATTAGCTAACAAAGTTGTTGATTTTCATATCCTTATAATGTGCTATCATTTCTTGTGTAAAAGTTTCCCAAGTGACAAGTTTTTTACGAGAGCAAAGCTATCAATACCACACAAACTAATTTGGTTCAAAATATAAATTTTTGATGCATACATTTTTTGTGTTTTGCACATTACGGAGATCCAAATATTGCTCCATCTGTAGTATCCATGTTACGGGGTCCTTTCCATCAAACTTCCTCATATCAATCATTAGAATATGTTGGGTCTTAAATCAAACATTAGATTTTATGAAATCATGATTAACATTTCCTTTGTTCTCATCATGAGTTTCATTTACTACCCTTTCACCATTAGTAATCATTGCTTGTAGCAACTTTGTCAAATCTATCTTCAAATCTTCCATGTTTCCTTTAAGATTTGCTTCTATACCATCCATCTTGGCTTCCATGCCATCTATCCTAGCTTCCACACCATCCATCTTATCGTCCACACCATGCATCTTATCTTCCATGCCATTCATCTTAGCTTCCATGCCTTTTTTAATCCATCCATCTTAGCTTCCACGCCATTCATCTTAGCTTCCATGCCTTTTTTTAATCCATCCATCTTAGTTTATGTTACTTTTTGTGAGAGAAAATTGTTTCACTTGGTCTCGTAATTTTGATATATCATGTTGCATTTCTTCATCTTCTTCAAGAGTCATGGTAGAGTTTTCAGGTTTCTTACTAGGTGTTTCAATTTTATTTCTTTGAGGAATCAATTAATGATAATTATGCCTGACTATTCCCTTTGAATCACTTCAAACTAATTTTGCAAACCAAACTTATGGAAATTATAAAAAAAAACTACACACCTTTTTTTGCTTCGTAGGTGATCAATATTGAATCTGTTGTATCTTTCAAATTTCAGATCTCCAAGGTATAAAATTGTGACCTGTGGTAGCCCTCTACGTCCTCTTTCTAATGCCACTAGTTTGATCAAAATTGGATTCTCCAGGAAATATTGATTCCCGATATCCCAAGATGACCTGATTATATACTTTTTTAGTAGAGCGAACGTATACGGAGTGCCACATGTCATTGTTGTAACCTTTGGACCTAAATATGATACATAGAAAACTATAGTTCATCCTCTTTCTGTAAATTCTGACGAAATTTCTATCTGATGCTCATAGAGAAACTTATGATGCTTTTCCCAAGGTAACGTATTTGGGATGTAATTTAGGATATTGCAAAAACCTTAAGTTTTTGGATCATATCCCAAAAATATCGCGAGAAAAGATCTAAAATTCAGACCGAAGGTTCATCAAGATTTCGGCTCACATGGATTTTAATTTTAGCTTTTGACATGTTGTAGAAACAAAGTTATAGCGAAAATTCCATGGTGTCCTATTTGCAACAGCAAAACCCTAGAATCCAAACCTCTGATACCAAATGTTATTCAACCAACTCATAAAATGGAAGAAAATATATATATAAAACTTCAAAATAAGCCTCTTTGAGGGGGAAACCTCCTTTAGATTACAAAAATGAACAATTCTTGGATGATACAAATGACAAAACCTCCTTGCTATATATACGAGTCTAAGGGGTCACAATATAATCAAAGCCGACATAACAATAATAATATAAGGGCACAACAATAACAATAGTGGGCTTCTATGGGGCACACTAATAACAATATGGGGACAATAGAGGCACAACAATAATAATAAGGGATACAAAAACAATAGTAATGGGAGACTCATTACTATTCTAGTGACCTAACATGCTATGCACATTAAAAACTAGTGCAGTGTCTCACGTATAGCCTCCCATCATCTGCTCTGATCTAGTGGAGTGATAGAGCTTGTTGGTCAAGGCCTTACTATGTTGATAATGTTGGTTATGGCATTGATGCTTAAATATGGCTTACCAATCTGACCCTTCTTATGAGAATTTTTTAGTTTGAGAGTATCCTTTGTACCAAGTGTACAATTATGAATGCGTACCTAGTTCAGACGGAGTGTTGGAGAAAGAAACTAACTTCGGTCTTCATAATTGTCATGTTGTATTCATGTAAAAGAAAAATAAAAGAAGAAAATATTTTTTTTATTATTATTTATTAATCAATTATACATTTCATGCTTCTAGGGATTGTCAAAGTTAATGCCCCATTTGGACACTTTCTGAAAGAAAAGAAAATACTTTGTTTTTTTGTAGTTAAATCCTTTAGAACAAGTCGGCCCTCAGATGATGAGGTCATCTAACTCAAATAACTTGACCTTTCACACAAGATGATAACTATATATTGTCAGGTGTGCACCTCCATTCGAAAAAAACTAAGTTTCTCTTATGTAGAAAGGCATGCTAGCCTAGCGAAGCGAGATATGTGAGTTTCTTAGAGGAAAAAAGAAGAGAAGAGTCTAACATTTTGTGGAAGCACCAATATGTGTTATGTAATATTTTTTTTGAAGAAGAGGACATTTGAAATTATGTTTCAGCTCAAGTATGATGCCCAAGTTAGAATACTTGTTATAGTTGGAAGCTTATGAAAGCTTAAATTTATTAAGTTGGAAGGATTTTAAGGTAATAGATCAAAAGGAGGGTTGACTTGGTTCTTGAGGTGGCCTTGAAGTATTGGATTTCTCACTTGATTTGATTCTATAATAAGAGAGGAAATTTTATTTGTTTTCCCCTTGGACAGGTTTTACTCTAGCTTGGAGCCTATATGTTATGTCTGTTATTTTTTCTGATCTCCATGATGTATAATTTTGATAGATTTTTTAATGAGGAAACATAAAAAATAGTAATAAGTGGTGTAACATATTCACAAGCAATTAACAAGAAGGATAAACTAAATTTAATGTGTAAACTTTCAATTTCTACAACAAAAATAGACTACACAACTACTGAGATCAATAATCCCACTAGGAGACAATTAAGTAGAAAACATTGTCAAAATTTGATACAGTTAAAATGACGCAACACTTGTAGATCATATTGAGACATTGAGAAGGAGCCTTGATGATCTGTGGTAAGAAAATGGAAGGCCATCTAATCCCAAGGCCCTTCTACTTCTGGAGAAAAGCCAAAGGTGGAAATGCTAGAGGATGTTGACCACATTGCAATTTGGAAAACAATTCTTCTTATGGCCAAATTAATTCATGAATGATTGTGTCTTTGGATTCTGAACATGGTTAAGGAGTGGAGAAAATGAAAAAAATATTGTCCACTCTTAATCTATCCTAACTGCATCTTAGAAAACCAATCATAGCTAAGCGATTATGAAATTGTTAAGTTTCTGTTTCAATTATAATCTACCTTGACCTAAGGTGGAACATTTTTTATCCAAAAAGTTTGCAACTAAGTTCAAATTCCTATACACATGAAAGAGGTCAAATTTTTAAAACAGTGAGGTGGAGATGAAGATTCTTCGATTCAAGGGGGGAGAATTTGAGCACATTTCCTTGTTTGCCTTGGTCATTTTTCGAATTACGAGAATTGAGTCTCCAAAAACTAATGGGATGGTAATTTTTTTTCAAGAACTATTTCCAAACCGTTTTGGTAAAGTGAGATACTCATCTTGATTGTTAGTCTCTAGGCCAAGTCCCATGCTTATTGTGATACAATTTTTCCATCGGGAATAAATAAAACCCCTTCTGGTTGTGCATCCCCCATTATTGTTATTACTATTAACTATAAAAATAATTAATATATAATTCCGACATATATATATGAAAATATATGGAACGAGATTCTTATACATGGAGATTTACCTCCACTTTATCTTGAATATTCTCAATCTGTAAATAGGATTTGTTACACTACCATCGACCAATACCATAGCTTATCAATATCACGTTACCAAAAAATCATAACTTATTTCATATGATACTTGTTCATGTGATATTTTTTTAATTAATCAATTTAATTACAAGTGAAAATTGGGCACAGTTACTTTGGAGATAAATATCAACCTTTGACTTGTCTATATTACTAAGATTATTCTAGAATATATTGTGGAGGTTAAATCACTACCATTAACCTAATAATTATTGGTAATGAAATTAAAATTCTGGAATCATTATTCAAAAATAGACACTCCATTAACTAGTTGAAGGCAATTTCACATGAGGTAAAAGATCTATAAATGCATTTCCTTGTTATAAAATTAATATTGATATAAGTACCTGTAATAGAGTGAAATTTTTATTGATATATAAATCTATGAGCTTATTTATCCATACACACTCTTTAAAAATACTACTTTGATTCATAGATTTACTCGAAATACTCAAATGACTAGGGTGACCATATAAATCAAATGGTTGATAAAGGTAGATAGGTATTGATTTAAAATAAATGTCAAAATAATTACTTCAAAATATATCTCATGATATAGAAAATTTTGAAAATAGACTATGGAATGTATATATATCCATACAAATTTTGGGATGGACACTCCACCCATCATTAGGTCAAAAAAGCATAATGATATCAAACTAGTGTTGATGAGCCTTAAATAGAAAATAATTCAAAGTATTCATTAATGGTTTAATATTAAATTAATGAAGGTAATATGTGAAAATTGGCGACTAGGGACAAACTCCACATGGGTCATCTTATTTATGACAGCTGATATTTTTCTTCGATTCCTCTCTTCGAGAGGTGTATGATTGATCTAAAGATCATCTAATTCTGACATGTACAAATCAAGTTATGATTTTATTTTGATTATGTACAAATTGTGAAGGTCGGACAACAAACTTATGTAGGCTCATAAGCCCAACAATCACGTCTATTCATCCTCAACATTTTCTATAAATACATTATGCATTAGCCTCATTTGGACACACTCATATTCATACTTCTCTCTCTCTCCTCATTGATTGGGTATGGATTTCTCGGTAATTTCAGGAGAGCGAAATTTCATGAGGCTGAAATTTCAGGAGACTGAATTTCTGGACAGTTTGACCAAGCATTGATAGCATGCTTTGACCTCATCTAATTGCATTTTTATGAGGGCTATATATTTTTTGGTAGGCCTCGTTTCTGAGCATAGAAATTGAGGCTAATCATTGATTGTTGACTAGCGTTGACTGCAGCTAGGGCTAACTACGAGTGGGTTGTTTGACTATATTTTTACTGGCCTGTTTTGAGGGTTTATTCATCTTGTTGTTTTGAGGCCGAAGTTGACTAAAGTTGACCAATTTGTTGAGGGTCAAATCTTCCTTGTTGAACAAAATTGACTTTTCTTGTTAGGGCTCTTTTTCCATTGCTATAAATTATCAGATTTGTAAATTGTACTCTCCCTCTCTGCTGAATATTGAAGACTATAAGAAGAATTGATCAAGGGTTCTCCCAAATTGGGGTTTTTCCCTGGCTGGTGCTACATCTTGTGTCCTATTATCTTGGCTTGTCTTCTACTATTTATGTTTATTTTATATCTGCATTTTACTATCATGTTGATGTGCCTACTAATTTGAATATTGGTATTGGGGTAATAAACAAATTGAAGTAAAATTGCTCTAAAGCATAGAACATACCATTGTTTCATAAAAGTAACATGGTATCAGAGTTGAGGTGAAGTTAAAACCCAAGCAAGAGTGAAATAGCAATCACAAAAGACTTCTAGACAAGGACAAAAGGCTCAATGGGTTCCTCATCCTACTTCCCAGTGGAAGACAATCTCCATGATAAATATGAGTATCATGGATGGAAGATGTCTCTTGATTTGACCTTGGAAGAAAAAGAAGTGATGGACTATGTGTAGGGTAAAAACCCTCAACCTCCTTCAAATGCACCGACTGCTGCGAAGACCAAGTACAATAAGGTTGAATTCAAAGAAAAGAAGATTATGAGGGATTCCATTGACAAGCATCTGGTGGCCTACATCTCCAAATTGAATACCTTCAATGAGATCTACGATAGGTTGGTCGACATGGTCAAGGTTAGTAATGATAATCAAATTCTATTTCTCAATAATAAGTTGAAGGATATTAAGAAGGGCATGGATGAGGATATTCAATCCTATTTCTTTAGGTTTACTAAGATCAAGAATGATATATTGTTGATTGGAGAAGTCATTTCTAACAAGGAACTTACTCCCACCACCCTTGGAGAACCCCCACCTATATGTATTTAGAACCACCATCCTCAACAATGATCAAATTCCAGGGTTGGAAGAATTGATGGCGGGATACATTCAAGAAGAAAAACGAATGTTGGAGCAAGAAATTCTTTTTAATAGAAGCAACCCCACTACATCCTTCGGTCATGCCAAAAGGCGAAATAATGCAAGGTCTAAAGGTTATTTCCATGGAAAGCATGGATCTAAGGGAGGAAGGAAGGGTAGGTTCTTTGTTTGCAATAATTTCGACCACTATGAAATGGAGTGTCCAAAAAGAAGGGACACATCATATGACGATGACCACAATCATTCCAGGGGCAACTTCAAAAACAATGATCAAAGGAATGACAGGTCCAATGGCAAAGGAAAAAAGAATGTGGGACATCAAGGAAATGGTCGACCCTCCAAGAAATCAAGGAACTCCATGTATGAAGAATCAAATGTTGTTAACAATAAGAAAAAGTAGTACTATATTATATTGACCCTCTCCACTGCCTCTCCTCGGGAGACTTTGGGAAATTGGCTGATTGATAGTGGTACCTCAAGGAACTTCACCAGATACAAGGAAACCCTCTCTAATCTAATAGAAAAGGAGACAAATTTGGAGATCATCCTTGGAGATGATGCCAACTATATCGTGAAGGGAGTAGGGGATGTTACCCTTCAATTAAATCAAGGTAACATTATTCATTTGCAAGAAGTACTATATGTACCCGATCTCATGAACTTGGTGTCCATTTCGGCCATGGAGGACAAAGGACTCAAGGTGGAATTCATCGATGGAAAGGAACATGTTTGGAAAAGAAATTTTAAAGATGCTTTTACTCTTGGGTTTAGGGTTAATACTTTGTATCAAGTTGGGGGAAGTCCATTAGGAGCCATTTCTTGTTACACATATATACAATCAGAAATATGGCACCAGAGTTTTTCCCATATTCATTATAAGGCCCTACCCAATGTGAGACAAATGGTGACAGCCGTGCCCAAGTTCAATGTAGAGCATGAAGGTGTATTTCCGGCATTTTCCGAAGGAAAAATTACCAGGGGACCATTCCCCTTAAGTAATAGCAAGACCACAGATATATTGCAATTGATCCACTCTGACATATATGATATGATGTCCGTAAACTCTTTGGGAGGATACTTATATTATCTCACCTTTACAAATGATTATTCTCACAAGACCTATATCTACTTCTTGAAGAAGAAAGATGAAATGTTCACCTAGTTTCGACATTTGAAAGCCTTAATCGAAAACCAATCCAAGAAGAATATCAAGATATTGAGGACTAATAATGAGACTAAGTATGAATCCAATGAATTCAAAGATTATTGTAGATAATTTTCCATTAAGAGGGAGAATACAATTCAATACACTCCTGAGAAGAATGGTATGGTTGAAAGGAAGAATCGCTCTATTGTAGAAGTAGTCCATGCCATGCTTCATGATCAAGGCCTTCCAAAGTTCCTATGGGTTGAAGCTGCAAATATCGTCGTGTATGTTCAAAACCAATTCCCTCATCAAGCATTGGACTCCAAGACTCTCGAAGAAATGTTCACTGGTAATAAACTCGATGTATCTCATTTTAGAACTTTTGGAAGTCTCATATATTTTCATGTGTTGAAAGAGAAAAGAAGCAAATTGGGTGCACCTGGGAAGAAAGGACTGTTTGTGGGCTATAGTGAAAATTATAATGGATGTATAATCAATGTGGTTAGTCAAAAGGAAGTTGAGATAAGTCATGATGTCACCTTTGGCAAAGATATGGCCCTGAGGAATATCAATAGCCTTCCTATCTAAAGGAAGGACAAAGAAGCTGACACCGAAAATCGGGGTGGAAAAGAAGATGAAACGGTACCTCATGTTGGTGAACCTATGAATCCTATATATCCTCCTCCTCATGATCCTTCCTCCTCCAAGAAGAGACCATCATGGCTTAGGGAAACTCTCGAAGTTGTCGAAAGACATATTGCACCAAGGGGAACTTTCCGTGAAAGGAAGAAGCCGAAACGGTATGAAGGATAATTGATTGTCATGAGCACCATCATTCAAAATGAGCCTTCATAATTCGAAGAAGTCATGAAGCATCAAGTATGGAAGGATTCTATGGATGAAGAATATGAGTCAATTATGAAGAATGATGTCTGGGATGTGGTCCCTAGAGCCGAGGACAAATTGGTTGTCACCTCTAAGTGGCTCGACAAAATCAAGCATGAAGCTGATGTAAGTGCAAACCATCTCATTCGCAAATGTAAGAGGAAGTTGGCTTCTAAATTTGAGATGAAGGACCTAGGGCCGATGCATTATTTCCTAGGGTTGGAGACCTGGAAAAAGCGAGTTGAAATTTTCCTCTCTCAAGGAAAATATGTTGTGAAGAGATTGGAATGATTTGGGATGCTGGACTAAAAGCTTGTGACTACTTCGATGGAACTTAACATTAAGGAGTTATGTGGTAGTGCTACTAGACCTGAATTGGGAAATACTTCTAAGTATCGTCAACTCATAGGAGCATTGATGTTCTTGGTGAACTCTCATTTGGACATATGTTTTGCACTTAACAGATTGAGCCAATATATGGTTGAGCCTCGTCATATACATTGAGTTGGTGTCAAGAATCTTCTAAGATATATATGGGCACAATCACTCGTGGATTGAGATACACTGCCAGATATGTGAGGCTACATGGTTATTTTGATGTTGTTTGGGCTGGCTGTGTGGTTGATCGCAAGAGAACCTTCATATGTTGTTTTATTTTGGGTTCTACTTCGATATCCTAGATGAGCAAGAAGAAAAAATTGGCTTCCTTGAGCATCGTCGAGGCCGAATACATAACTGCTAGTATGGCTTCCCGTGAAGGTATTTGGTTGAGGAAACTCTTCAATGAGCTATTTGGACATGTGCTAGATACCACCGTGATCCTGGTCCAATTATCAAAGAAGCCCGTGTTTCATGATTTCTCCAAGCATACAGATATTAGGTACCAATTTATCTGGGATATGGTACAACGAGGGTAAATAAGGCTTTATCACATTGGGATTGATAAGCAGGTCACCAATATTTTGACAAAACCCCTGGGGAAGCTCATGTTCTTGACCCTCCGAGAACGACTTGGAGTCATGGAGAGACCCTTTTATGAGGGTCCTGTATGAGATGGATATTGAGCTATGGGAGCTCCGAGGGGCTTGGGGTACTTCCTGGAGTAATGAGCAACCATAGGGTGAGTATTTAAATGTTCCCCTAGTGGTTTTCTATGTACAGGGTGAGTGGTTCAGCCTCCCCTATGATACCCCTTGGCGACATGTAGGCAGGATGAGTGATTCATCCTTCTCTTGCTAAGACATCCTACCCATACAGTCTAGGACACATGATAAGTACCTCTTATCAGGCCAATGAGTAGGGAAATGATGATAGGGACCATATTACTATCCATGCATGCATCGTGTACTACCGTACTCGCTATGCTAGGATGACCAATATTAATCTGCGATCAATGGGAACTGACTTCGGGTTAGTAAGAGTGGTATGAGACACTCTCTTTTGATTGAAACTGACTTTGGGTTAGTAAGAGTGGTATGAGACACTCTTTTTTTATTGGAACTGACTTTGGCTCAATAAGTGTTGTATGAGATACTCTCTTTTATTTGGGACTGATTTTGGGTTAGTAGATAATGGTATAATACATTCTTGATAACTTCTTCTTCTTCATAGTTTAGAAAAGAAAAGCAGAGTAAAGAAGAGTAGTGTAGAGGATTGCATTGATGGAAAAGATAGTATAAATTGGCAGATGGATTAGAAGATGGAGTTCTCAATAGTTGAGAGGGACTATTAAAATTGGCAACTAGGGCAAAACTCCACATGAGTCATCTTATTTATGATAGCTGATATTTTCTTGAATTCCTCTCTCTGAAAGGTGTAGGACTGATTTAAAGATCATCTAATTCCAACATGTACAAATAAAGTTATGAATTTATTTTGATTATGGAAAAATTGTTAAGGTCAGCCAACAAACTTGTGTAGGCTTAGAAGCCCAACAATCACGTCTATTCATCCTCAATGTTTATTATAAATACATGATGCCTTAGCCTAATTTGGACACACTCATCTTCACACTTCTCTCTCTGTCCTCATTTATTGGGTATGGATTTCTAAGCCTCTCTCTCCACATGTTTGAAATTTCAAGGGGCCAAAATTTTAGGAGAGTGAAATTTCAGGATGCCAAAATTTTAGGATACCAAATTTCTGGACAGTTTGACCAAGCATTGACTAGCATCCATTGAATTCCTTTGACTACATTTTTGTGAGATCTATCTTTGTTTGGGAAGGCCATATTTCTAGGCATAGAAATTGAGGCTAAACATTCATTGTTAACTAACATTGATTGTAGTGAGTGCTAATCGCATGTTGAGTACCAAAACTGCCTTTCCCTTAAGCAACTTTATCATCCTTCTTTCTTTGCTTTTCCATGAAAAATTCATACTTAATCATCAAAAACCATTACACATTGCCTCAAGGAGTATATTTCAGTGATTTACAAGTTATAATGTTATTTTTGCTATTTGAATAGTTTTTTGTCTTTTAGCGATGGAACACAGCCACATTCTGCAGTTAATCGGCTGTTCCGCAGCCATCTTCACGCTATTGTAGGTTACAGGTGTCAAGAGAGGAAAAGGACCACATGGGTAGCTTGGAAAACATTAGAGCATGGATCGTATCCTATCCATCTGGCCTAGATTGATGAGGAGGACTCCGGTCAAAGGGAAGTCAACTATAGAAACCTATTGCAAACAACACTGTTTTCCACATGGTTCTCAGTGATGGGATCCGAAGCAGTCTCCTAAGACCACAAACTTCATATGCCACCTACGCGAACGGAATATAAAAATCCACTACCATAGATTTATGTTTCTAAGCAACGAGGGACAAGAGTTCTACATACTGGATTGTCTACATGTTTTCTTGTAGCTAATTTTTCTCTGCAAAACAGTTGTATATTTTTCTATAAATACCAGGTTGTAGAATGCAGAACAAGTTCAAGTTTTTGCTTATGTAATAGTTCAGATTTTCACTTTGTAGTTTGAAGAACTCAATTCTCTGTTTTAATATAAATACTTTGTTTTCAATGGATACCATAAGCGTTGTTGATCAAGAGTGCTTATAATCTGAGACCTTTGCAGAGGGCCCCTGTGTGGTCAAGGGTGCATTTCATTTATGTTTTGTCCTTCATAGTTCAATTGTAAATTCACTGTGTTTTTTTCCATAATTTTTATAATCGTTTTCTAACTTTGTTTATAATGCAGCTTGTGTCATCTTTTCACTAACTCAGAGTAGTTTCATTTCAGTGCAGAATGGTTCTTTGGTTTTCACTACTTTCTAATTTCTTACTAATAGCTTTAGGTTGATGTCAGTAGCATAAATTGATTCACTTCATTTGTTGTTCATTAGTTTTTAGATTTAGAATTAAGTTGTTCAATGCCATTTTCTTATTAGTTTAGTAGCTCATGTTATAAATGAATATTTCCAAAAGCCCTTTCAGTTGATGGTTAATCTTCAAACTAAGTGGCAAAATGTTTCATTTGTGAAGGAGTCTTTCTCTGCATTTTTATGTTTACTTTTCTTAGAATAATGAAGAATGAATTCTCTCAAAGTGCTATGACAAGGAGGTAGTTCTCCCTAAATTGTGTAGCATAGTGACAAAACTACTTCATTTAGCCTTGCTTTCATAATAGAATAGTTGCAACTTCATTTTCAATTATAGTTTTTCACTTAGTTTAGCTGCAATTCTATCTTCAGTTGTTCATTAAGTTTGATTCTGCAACTAGATTAGACAATAGTGGTAATCTTATTTCCAGTATTTCATTTTTGGTTTATCATAGATAGTTGCATTCTCATTTTTCATTTAAGCTTTGGTTTTGTAATTGAGTAGATAATAGTTTAATTCCTTTCAGTTCATGTTTTGGAAACTATCATAACAACAAGAAGAGAAGCTCTGAATTCATTTTCTTATTTAAAACTTTACTTCCAATCTAGCTTAAAGAACTTTTAGCTCTCATTTCATTTCTCTAGATTCTTAGCAGTAGTAGATTAAGATTTTGTAAATTACATTGCAGAACATTAGGAATCAAAAGAGCAAAACCCCAAAACAAACATAAACTCAAAAATAGTGAGGTAAGAAGGGATATCTAGCACATATAGTGCACTACACTTCATCAGTTTATGATACCCGGATTGATAATTTATGTAGCCATTTAGGAAACTAAATTGAATGAACATTGAAGGTGGGTTGTTTGACAAGATTTTAATAGGGTTGTTTTGAGTTGTTTTGGGGGCTGATTTATCTTGTTGTTTGGAGGTCTAAGTTGACCATTTTTTTGGGTCAAATTTGCCCTGTTGACTACTGTTGAATTTTCTAGTTAAGGCTCTTTTGTTGCTGTCATAAATTATCATATTTGTAAATTGTATTATCTCCCTCTGTTCAACTATTGATGACTATAAAAAGAATTGATCAAGGGTTTCCCCACATTGCGGTTTGTCCCTAGTTGGTGCCACGTCTTATGTCCTCTTGTCTTGGCTTGTCTTCTATTGTTTATGTTTATGTTCTATCTGCATTTTACTATCATGTTGATGTGATTGCTAATATGAATATTGATACTAGGCTAATAAAGCAATTGAAGTAAAATTGCTCTAAAGCATAAAACATACCATTTTTACCTAAAATTAACATAATGGTTGAAGGATTAAGTTAATAAAGTAAAGGTATTAGGTCAAACTACTTATCGAGAGAGTCAAAAGAGAAAAGATAAAAAATTAACAATAAATTAAGGAGCTCAATGAGCAATTTAGGGGGTGAGAAATTTATATTTATATTTATATATAATATATATATATATATATTATATATTATATATATATTATATATTATACGGAGGAGGAAATCACATATTAGGGGTGAGAGACGTATAAGGCTTTAGCTAAGGGATGAATTCTAGATGGCTATAGGTACACATAGAGGTTATTCAAGTTAGGTTCTTTTCACCCAGAGTGCATTGGTTAAGTCCTTGATGCTTACGATCCATATATTAATCATCCACAAAAATCTCAATATGAATATAACAAACTCGACCCTTTTATTCACTTATAGCAATGGATGGTAGAAAATATATATAGGGATTTCCTAGTGATTTGAGGAGAGTTATATAGTTGTTTAACAAACCACTGAGATTCTTATTGCACCTAGAGGTGCTTTACAATCCAATATGAAGAGATGCGTGGTGTAATATAAGAAAGATTGTATGTCAACATATTTAAATATTTTATCTTAATTTAATTTTATAACATTTTTAAGTTAAATCTAAAAGCAAAAAGATATGGGTACCATATTTAAATTTAGTTAATAAGCATATGAAAACTTAATACTTATAATATGCTTACAATATAATGAGATTCTAAGTTGTTGATATTAATACCCATTTTTCGTGATCTTAATGTATAAAAGAAAATTTAAGAAAATTATATTTAATAAATTGGAAAAATATAAGCTATCAAACCATGGGAAAAAATAAATAGTTTTAATAAATATAAGGTACAAAACCATTAGCTATAACTAAACCATTGATGATATCATTTTTCTCAAAAGCTAATTTAACACAATTAAATCTAATGATTAAAAAAGACTGGTTTAGTAAGTTATGGACTCAAGTGAAATTTTATATGTATGTAATTTAATAGAATTAAATATTCATTAATTCAAAAATATTTAATTTTGGGTAGTTGATTTGACCTCAAAATTATTATAGTATAAATTTATAACTATTATTATTTATATATATTATATATATATATATATATTTATATGATTAATTATTATAAATAAAATATATGAAGTATTCATGTGATTTTTAGGTGCATATCGGAGTTATTCAAAGTGTATTTAGCTACAAGAAATCACCAATCTTACTAGAATTGTAGCGGAATTGTCATTTCCTATTAGTGAGATTCTAGAATTAATTGAAGATATATTAATATTAATTAAAGTTAAATCCAACAATGAAAATCAATAATAAATATTTTTATTTTTTTCAAATTTCAATCTAAATTATGATTATTATATTATTTTTATTTAATTTATAAATTATATTTAGCAAAAAAAAATAATGATACCTAAGTATATGAGGCATGAAATAGAAACTAAATTTATATTTTTTTAAAATTAGCCTAGATCCCTCTTAACTCCGGATGAAATCTCTTGAGATATAAACCACTTTTAAAGTGAAAAGAAATTTGATCCCTCTTAGCCCTTGGCGGATCCAAAAAATGGAGCTATGGTAATTATACTATCTTTTATACAGATTAGCTAAGAATATAAACATATGGTTGGGTTGAGAGAAATAAGACCTATACACTGACTCCTTTATCCTTGTAGAATCAAATTCCAATTACATCTCATGAAAATGATATATACTACATATCTATAATTGCATGGAAAATTTCTCAACCAATCTATTAGAGATTTTTTACTTGAACTTGTCATTGTTAATAAATATGCAAAATGCATGTAATTTTTTGTAATAAAAAATATTTATTATGCATCTTCTAAAGTGATTATGTTTAAATTTTTCCATGTAATTTTGATTTCTAAAATTTATACCATTTGATGATATTTTAAACCACTTCATTATTTAATTTGGATTGGGAGGATATTTAATTTAATTTTGGATTTGTGTTGGATATTTTTAGTAGCTTACATATTTCTACATTCACGAGAATTTATTTTGAAGTAGGGCTAGGGAGATGGTAGAGTATTAATCTTTGTGGAATATTCTATATTATTCTAGTATACACAAATAAAATTGTATATCTATCTTCAAAGTAGTTATGCTTTACTTCCTCAACAAAATGATTAAATTCTTTTATGGTAATGTGAGAATAAGTTTTTTATACTTATAATGGATTGATACCTACAAATATTTACAAATCATATAAAGCATTAATTACTTTTTTTTGTCTAAACTTTTAAATCTATATTATTT
>APFE030553970.1:77398-146202 GCA_000404065.3 Pinus taeda | reverse complement strand
GAAAACTAAATAATATTACTATTTTTATTTAAAAGGAACAAGTAAGGGGTTTTATATTAATAAATGTTGGATTAGGGGCAATATTCTTTACACAAGTTTTATATAACAAAATTTCTATGATCATCAATCCATTAAAAGTGCTTGTTAGTTCTATGGCTACAACTACTTCTTATAGTAAATATATCAACATTGTAAACTCTACCAAAGGGCCGAAGTATATAGCAAAATTTACATAATAAGATAGGAAAAAGGGAAAGGAAATACATCAAAATCCATGCAACAACCCAAGTCTCAACAGTGACAAAGAGCAACTATATCATATCCCCTAGCGATAGCTCCTCTTCCTTTCTATAATGACACTAGCAGCAAATCCTCCCAAATCTCATTGCACATTTCTAATCATGGAGAACTAGAATGCAGACACTTAAGCACAAGGAGAATTAATGCATTTCCAACGATTACTCCATATTTGTGTGGTGTCTTAACAAAATGAAGACCTATACCTTTCAACCATGTCATTCAATTTTTGAATAGATACCAAGAGTGCTTGAGCTACATATAGAAGTATGTTGAGCACCATTCTCACATTAACGTTCTCTTGGGAATCCGACCAATCCACCATATCTAAAAAGAGACCCAACACCTAATGAATGAAGACTCTATTAGGATTTTCCCCCGCTTCTATACCTAGATGGATTGAAGGAACCTAAATAAATTGGGATGATGAGATTCAATATATAGACCAGATTGTTTCCTTTCCATGAACCAACCTGCAAAAAAATTTCTAGAGCCATTGCCAAGATATAAAAAAGACAAACGCAATGTCTAAGAAAAGTCACAGGACAATTGAATTAATTCCATTCCATTTCATTGGATAATAAAATGGAGTGCATGACTACAGAGATGTACAACATATCCCACTAGGAGAAAATTAAATAGACAAGGCTCCAAAAAATTGAGGTGATTAACATTACTTGCCACTTGTAGATCGTATTATGACACCAAGAAGGAGCCTTGAGGATCCATGTCTAGAAAACGAAAAGGAACCAAATCTCGAGGCCCTTCTACTTATGGAGATAAGCTAAGGGATGATAAATGTTGAAGGATGCAAAACACATCTCATTTTGAAAAAAAATATCTCTGATGATCGAATTAATTGAGCAATTGTTTCTCGTCAGGATTCCAAACATGGTTAAGAATTGGGGGGAATTGAAAAAATTGATGTCCACTCTCAATCTATCTTGATTGCGTCTTAGAAAACCAATGAAAGCTAAGCGATTGGGAAATTGCTCATTATGTTATTCAATTCCAATTTACCTTGACCCATGGTGGAACATTTTTTAGACCAAATGTTTGCAACTGAGTTCAAATTAATCCCTATACACATGAAATAGGTATGATTATTCAAACCATGAGGTGGAGACGAGGATCCTCTAATTCAAGGGGGGTGAATCTAGGCATATTTCCTTCTTTCCCTTGATCATTTTCCAAACGACTAGCATTCAATATTCAAAAACTAATAGGCTTGTATTTGTTTATTAACAACTATTTCCAAACCTTTCCATAAAGCAAGATACTCAGCTTGATTGCTGGTCACTAGGTGAAGTCTCCATGCATATTGCAATATAATTCCCTAGGCGAAGTCTCCATCCACGCTAAATAAAAATCTTATTATTATTAACTATAAAAAGAATTAATATATAAGTAAAACTTATATATGAGAAAATATCGGACAACATTCTTATACATGGAGATTTATGTACACTTTATCTTGAATATTATTAATTTATAAATAGTATTTGTTACAATACCATCCAACAATGCCATGTCCTATCAATACCACATTCTCAAAAAAACATAACTTATTTCATATGACTCTTGTTCATATGTCATTTTTTTAATTAATCAATTTAATTAAAAGGGAAGAAAGAGCACAATTACTTTGGAAGTAAATATCAACCTTTGATTTGTGTATATTATTAATATTATTCTAAAATATTTTATGCATCTTAAATCACCACCATCAACCTAATAATTATTGATAATTAAATTAAACTTTTGGAAGCCCTATTCCAAAATAGACACTCCATTAATTAGTTGAAGGCCATTTGACATGAGGTAAAAGATATCTAAATAAATTTTCTTGTGATAAAATTAATATTGATATAAGTGTTATTTATCCATAGTCACTCTTTAAAAATATTAGTTTGATTCATAGATTTACTCTAAATACTCATGTAACTATGATAATCATATAAATTAAATAGCTAAAAAAATTAGATAAACATCAACTTACGAGATACATCAAAAAATTTATTCCATAATATATCTCGTGATGCGGAGAATTTTTTAAATAAACTATGGAATGAATGCATATTCGTAAGAAATTTGGGATAGGCACTCCACCCTCCACCCATCACCAAGGCCATAAAGCATAATGATATGAAAAGAGTGTTGAGAAGCCTTAAATAGAGAATAATTCAAAGTAGCCATTAAGTATTTAATATTAAATTAATAAAGGTAATTGTTGAAGGATCAAATCTCAACCGTCGTGCTTGATTCGATGTTCCTTAGCGTCAGCTAGACGGTATATATATGCATTGATTGAGTTCCATAGAACGGTGTAAACAGTACCTACCTTCTTCCTTCCTTAGTTTGTAGAGTCCGATTCGACATAACAGGAAAGTTAGGGAATTGACTTGAGTAAAAGATGAATTCTGAAGATGGCCATGTTCAATCCGAGAATCAGCTTTGCATTAAAGGGTGTGGATTTTTTGGATCCTCCGGAACGGGAAACATGTGTTCAAAGTGTTACAAAGACCATCTTCTAAAAGTTAAAGGTAACACAACGCCAACGTTCAATGCTGAGACCAGCAAGGTGGAGCCAACTGGTGGACAAACTGACGCTGTGGAGTCTAAACCTGACGCTACGGATTCTAAACCTGCGCGATGTGGTAGTTGCAGAAAGCGCGTTGGATTAACAGGTTTTAAGTGTCGTTGCGGAAGCACATATTGCGGTGTCCACCGATATCCGGAGGCACACGGTTGCCCATTCGACTACAAGACACAAGGACGCGAAGCTCTCGCAAAGGCCAATCCTCTTGTCCAAGCTAGCAAGATTGACAAGGCATGGGGATTGAACTAAAACTTAATAATGAATATCATTAAACACTCTTTAAAAATAAATTCTTAGAAAAATTTTACTATGAGGAAAGTAAAATGATCAAACGCTCTTTAAAAACAAATTCTTTAAGTATATATTGACATTAAAAAATAAAGCTGCATATCTGCAAAGAAAAGTGGAGAAGTGTCCGTATGTACGGTTTCCCGATGGAATTTCCTAACTATTTAAAATTTCTCACATATTAATAATAAATATTATAATTTAGATATTGTTTAAGTATGTTCGTTATTTATTTTTTAAAACGAATAAATATAAATGTAAGTTCCAATTATTCAGATATTTTAATTATTTATATTATAAATGAATTGATATAAATGTTAATGTTAATTTTAACTAGTTTAAAATTTGTTTTAAATAATTTAAGTAAATATTAATTTTGTTTTCTGTTTACTAAATTGTGTGAGTTGTGAATGTATGTTTAATTTTCGGTTTAAGAAATCATGATCCAAGGGCATTTAAGCTATCAATATTTGTACGTGAGATTCAAAGCCTTAACCCTAAGAAATGCCATTGGAAGAGGAATTTTGAAGTCGAGAAAAAGGTCACAATCTTCATATACAAACATCACTTGGGGTGTTTCTTGGACTTTTAAAATATTTATTCTATTCTTTCTAGGAAACCTCTCAATCAAATATTTGTGATTGCTTCAAATGTTGAAAGATGAATTGTCACAAAAAAATAAATATCTGAGATTATGTCAACTACAAAATATATATATCGAAAAGTTCAAATCCTATGAAAGTATAGTAGAATCACAATGTAAAACCATTATCTATTTTGATAATTTACTAAATTATTGTAAAAATACAATCAATTAACGTTTGGATTGGAGAATGGTGAAGGAGCTACAATATTGTATGTTTTAGCTAGTTAAACTTCAACACAAATTTATGATGATATTTGTTGTAATAAATGTATTCCATTAAATTAGTAGTGATAGTGAAATTTATAGGTCTTGTTTTCAACCTTTGAAATTTAAAAATTATTATATTCATTGCCCAAAAATGAAATATCTCCATGAATGAAGAAGTAGTTTATGTGTTGGTAAAGTATGAGACAAGATTAGACTTGTGGTTGTGTCTCCCTATTTGAGAGGGAGCAAGGATATATTCCCCAATTAAGAGGGAATGAGAATTTCCTCTCGAGTTGAGAGGTAGTGATAGTGGACATTATATTCTCTTCTTCATGTGTCATGCACCAGGCTAGGGCTAACAGTCGTATGTTTAGTGAAGGCCATGGACGTAGAATGGGGCTTGAAGGATTAGATAAGGTATCTAAGACAAGAATGGTCGAAGAGGACCAGTTGAATATGTTGGATGTCACCAATAGTTATGAGGTCTCCACATAATGGCATCCTAATTAGACTTCACACCATTTAGGGTAGGAGCCCCATCTAGTATGTGGGTTTGGTTGCCACCATGAATGTTTTCGATCTTGGTTATCAAATGAAAAGATGTCATAGGAAAGAAAATAATGAAATTCCTAGGTAATGAAACAGAGTCAACCTAAGATTGAAAAACTAAAGAAATCAATACAATCAAGTCACATCACCAATAAGGAGTGCTATGAGAAGGATCACTGAGCCAAAACCCAATCATACATACATGAATAAGAACACACCAGAGGCTAATTGCAAATTGGTTCACAATAGATCATTGGCATGACGAGAAATGAGGAAACACAAATTCAAAATCAAACATGCATTCAACAACTATGAACCAATCCATCACATGTTACATGTATGGAAACACACATACGAATATAGTGGAAATATCTGACAATTGATACAACCACGATGAGTACGCATGGAAATTAGTGCCAGAAATGAAGAAGATATTTATTATTGTTACTACAAATACAAGCACATATATTGTAATTAATCAAATCCCAATAGTGGAACACGGGTTGCTCATGCCATTATCCAATACAAAAACCTAGCCTCACTTCAACTCACCATCCAAGCTTCCAAGAGTATAATGCCTCTAGCTCTTAAGAACAAAACAACTATCTACTACTGGTCCTCGCTCATCTGCTAAAGTCCTTTTTCAATCGGGCATGAGGCCACATTTATAGATATGAGATGATTATTCACTTATCGTGACTCTTCACCTACACTCGTGACTCTTAAACTTCCTCACAAATCTATAATGCCTATTTCCTAACACATGCTCAATTAATCTCAGCGTAATTGTTGGCATCATGATGAGAACATTTACATATTGATAGAAAAGAAAATGTGAGGAGAATAAAGAAGTTTTGACAAACCATATGCTTTCTATTTCCAATATTGTTGGGAAGCCATGAACGCTTTCACAAATAATGGAACTGCCTCTACTATGACTTGCTCACATCCTACTATCCTCTATTATTGTGTTCTTGATATTTCCAACAGGTTTTAGGAGCCTTAGTGGATCCAATTTCGACCTATTTGAAACCCTAGTTGTGTATCTTATGTGAAATCCCCAACTTCCTTAATCTAGGTCAACATTCTTGTTTTCTCTTGTTATCTGCGACCAAGAAAATTCCATTATCCATGTACATATCACAAGTCAAAGATTTATATCCAAAAGATTGAACAATTCACTAAGAGTGAAACACCAATTTGGACCCCTATATAGTCCCTTTTCGCATCGATAGTGTTGTCAATGAATGTGATCTATGCCAGGTGTCTCTAGGCTACAAAATTCATACAAAAATTCCTAAAAGAATTGTCTATATTCCTCTTCACTTGAATTAATGTGGTGTTTAAGATGAAGGATCCAAAATCATAGCAAGAGTGAAGAGATCCATGTGTATTCATCAGGAAATTTCAAAGATGTAGATAAAAGATACCCTTCATCTTGTAAAGAAATCATTGTAGTAAAAAATAGTATTAAAAGATTGTGGCTCTTACTTGAGCATGTTCTTTTTGCTATAACAACATATTTAAAACATGTGAAGGGTATGATCACAAACGTAAGATTACTAGAGAAGGGTAAACATCAAATATTAAGATGGTGTGTATGGATATATGCCTATGAGTTTGCTATAGAGTACAAAGTTGGGAAGGATAATTGTCTTGGAGTCCTACTTCAAAAATAAAAGAGATCAAAGTGATGACAATAGAATATTGGGTTACTTTCGCACCACCACAAACTCATTGTTTTTTTCTAGGTTCTCATTATTTATTCATGTAGATATTGTATGTGTTGGCCATGTTTTGGTCAAACATAATATTGTTTACCATTGCTGGAAGTCCAAATTTTTTTAAAATACTAGGTTAATAAGAGTTTACATCATCCTTATTAATGATCTCGAAGATTTCTTACTAACATATATAGATGTGGAAGGACAATGGGCCCTCCAGATATTGGACAATACTACACAATCTATATTCAATGTATTCTACTTATTTTTCTCCACATACAATCCTAGAAAATATTTTATCACATGATTTCGTGGGACACTAAAATCAATCCACTTTACATTATTTGATTTTCATGGGTTGCCTAATCTGATAATATCCACTCTCTAAATTCCTTTGTGCAATATTCTCTTGATCAATATGGTCTAGTATGATGTACCAATATCCTAGAAAAGAGAATCTTTAATAGTAATCCTAGAGGGATGAACTTGGCTATTCAAGAATTGCATCCCACATAATCGTCAAGATTTGGTGTACTTTTAGTTTGTTTGACCTTTATATATCATGTGTCCTAAATCATGTGTATTCAGAAGTGTATCCTTTATTCTTTCCTTATTAGAGGATCCCTAGCAAAAAAAATCCTTTTTTAACTCCTATAATGTTCATATAATAATAATAAGAATTATGTTTTGAGTTCTCACTTTGGTATCCTATGTTCCATATATGTGGAAGTCTTGGCATATTAGATATTGTGGTAAAATGTTCATATGACTACTTCTACAATCTTGGATTTCTATATTTTCTCTATGTCTTGTGACTTGTGTACCATTGATATGTGTCGTGTCTAATATTTTGATAAAATTGGTATAAGAGACATTGCCGTAAAAAGTATGAGAGAAATGTGATGCAATTGTCTAGTAAGTGAGATGTGAAAAAGTGGAAGTAAATGTGAAATTGGAGAATCTATTGTAGACAATCACCAAGAAGATAGACACTTGAAGTCCAAGAGTACCATAGTTGATCCGAGATCATTTTTGGATGATGCATATCTTACATCTATAAAATTTGTTCCATGTTTTACACAACATATTATACAAAGGCCCAGCAAAAGAAACGAAAAACAATATTTCTTCCTCATTCTCTAAGAATACATCACCTAAAAAGGCACATAATTCTTCAATGCCCAAGATCATTAACATGCTCTCTAAATCTAAACTATATGATGCTAGAATTGTCACCTAGGGGCTACAACCTAATCCTAATTGGAAACTCCATCCTATTACATTTAAGAAAATTTACATACTCCCTACATTTTAATTTTTTGTTGCACATATGTTTCATTTTACATCGGTTAATGTTCCAATATCCTTGTCCCATTGAGTACATCAAATTCCTTTGATCAAATTTGAAATTGAATGGGGATTAACCCATGACTATAGTTATGTACATATTTGGATGATTCAGTTTGCAATAAATCCTTTATCTCATCCAAGATAATGTTTGATGTCTTGCTTGTGTCATGTACTCTTGTTATAACAAATTTACAGATGCCTTATTGGGAGGTCTCAAGGAACATCTCCATAATGGCCATGTTTTTTCCTCCATTATACTGCACTAAAAATTCTCTTTAGTAAACCCTTGTATTAATGAATTAATACAAGAATATATCTATTTGTTTTGCTTTAATATGACATTTTACTTTGAAATTACCCAATTTCATACTATTGTTTTCTTCTACTTTGTATCTACAACTATGTTGGCTCTTAATCCTAAATTGGTTAACCGTGCACAACTTAAAGGTGTAATGGTTGGCCTTGGAAATGCTCCTTGTATAACACTTGCATTTTTAGCACTTACTCTTCTTGCTGATTGGATATATACATATCAAACATTAAACCAAAAATTCATTTTGGAAAATAAAACCTTCAGCTTGCAAGTCGTTGAAATAGCTATTGGCCCAAGAATTAGATTATTCTCTACCATCTCTCAAACTTTGGGACAAGCTCCTAACTATTAAACTTCTCATTGATCTATGTTGTGTCGATTAATTTAACCCAATTCAGTTCTTGTATTGCCAATATTTCATCAATATTTAATATTTTTAATCATCAATATTATTTGAACATAAAATAGTAAATGCAATGACAAAGGAGATAATTAAGAAATCAATAAGGGACACAAGATTTGTAGTCAATGAGCAAGGAAAATTCAACTATAAGGAAAACCGTTGGTAATTCTTCTTCTATTAGATTGTCATAAAATGTTCACTGGAGAGTACAATGAGTCAATACAAAATCATCCAAAAAATGAGCCCATCTACATTCAAAAATATGTTCCCAAGATCGATATAGAGCACAGACAACTTTTCCTGCCTCCACTCAATTGCGATCAACTATGGTTGAATGTTAAATTTTATCCCTAAAGACAAAATGCATGGTGGAGGAGATATGCATGTGGTTGAGAGCTTGAAAAGAAATCGTTGAGCCTACAATCCTGCAATTATAGCCATAATATACATGTGACAAGCTTGCAGTTGTGAACAAAACCCTAGACACATGTTGATCTAGGAGGATCCTCAAAATGCCCAAAATTTAATAGTCTCAAATGATCATTAAACTTGTGCCAAGCCAAAGATCTTGTTGCGCTGATTCCATTCATATTTTCAGTTTTCAAAATGGCCTCCGTATGTGGAATTTAAGGCGTTTTAGCGTTTTATGGAAACATGTAAAATGACTACATAGTCAGTAGTGTGGGACCCACAGATGCTGACGTGGAAAAAAATATGTGACTTTTCAATGGCCACGTGGCAGCACCTAACACGACAAGTGGCAGAACCAAAACGGGCCAAGTGGCAGAGTCGGAGCAGAGCAAGTGACAGCATCAAAGTATAACATGTGGTAGCAATGAAGAAGGGCACATGACAACACAGGGTCCACATTCTGACACATGATGACAACGTGGCACATCCACAGTTGAAACCACCATCGAGAAGTTTGTGGATCGAATTGGCGACCTTCGGGTTATTGGCCCAAAATATTACCAACAGACCACGGTTGAATTTTTTGTACAATGGCAGATAATTATATTTAAAGTTTCGTTGTAATGAAATGATGGGAAAGGGTTAGTGGAGCCAGCCATATCTGGCAGGCCCACCAAACACTAGTTGTTTTAACGTTCATCCAACAACACCTCGAAACTTGGTGCAAGAACCATATGCTATTTACGAGACTCCTATATTAAACCGTAAGTTATAACTATATTCCATGGGTAGATTTCTTATATATGTCCATCGGTCTAATGTTAAACCATATTCTAAAGTTATATCATGGAGCGAGTTTTCTATTCAATGTAAAACTATACAATATATGTTGTATGTTATATATGATATGTCGATGTGTTGAACTCCAACATTAGGCCATTCAATATATATTGTATTGCTATGTAATGCAATGAAAATCCTTGGAGTCCCACGGGTTTGACCATGGGACCTATCGTGGGTATTATGAAAGGCTTAACCATTATGCCAACAACCAAGGGAGATATAACGAGTGCATTACGTAGTTGTTTTAATATTGCTTGTTAATGCCTTTTGAGGCATATCTCGACCAATATTGGGCCTTTTTGTAATCTAAAAGTTGCGTTGGGAAAATGAGTTGGAAAACATTCAACTGAAAGTAGTCATTGAATCCTATGAGAAAATTCTAGAATGGTTAATTTTGATGTAAAGAGACTTCATTAGCATTTTCAATACATTTGATGCTCATTGGAAGAAGATCTAGAGATGTAGTACAAGAGGGACAAACTTTGTCATCAAATTTGTTGTGTTTTCTTCTTATTTCTGTTGTTCATAGTTGATTTTAGATTTCAAGTTTTTGAGTTTAAGGCACATAAAAATCCATTTTCCTTACTAATTCACTTAAAAAGCAACCTTAGTAAATATTTGAAGAAATTGAGCAAATAGTCAATTTTTTTTTTTTTTTAATAATATTTTGGTATCAGAGTGAGGTTCATCATGTATAAGCAAGATATTTTCCAATGCAAATGTTGATTAGATCAAGGTTGCGACATGGAGAAGGGAAACTTGAGAAGATAAATCCAGAGAGCGGAAAGAGGAAAGTCTCTCAAAAGTTGAAGATGGGAGAGCCAAATGAAGGAGAAGCTCGTGAAACAAAGGTCGTTGGTGAGGAGAAATTTCAGCAAATGTTCCTAAATATAAAAGGGATGATTTCATAACTTTATGAAGACAAGAAGACTAGAGATGAAACTTCATATTCTAAAGGCACAAAAGATAAAAAGGGAGAGGAAAAAGTTGATGGTAATGAACATCCTGCTCCTCCATCTTGGTATTATTCTTATTTATTCTCTTATCAATCTAGTTCATATTCAGACTCATAAAAGAAACCAAAGATATATCCTTTTTTGAAGCTTGATGTTAAGTTTGAGTTTCCAATATATGATGGTGAAATGAATCCTGAAAAGGTAGATATCTGGATAAAGAAACTTGAGATGTATTATATAATTCAAAATGTTGTTGATGATTCTACAAAAATTCAGTTAGATACACTTAGAATGGGGGAACAACTTTGATTTGGTGGGAAAGTAAAACTCAATCAGATTTGAATAAAAAAAGTAAAATTATCTCTTTATGGTGTAAGTTTGTTAAAGCTCTTAGAAAGAAATTACATCCTTTAGGATATATGCAACAAGTTGTAATGGATTGGAAACATTTAAGGCAAGGTAAAGGATAAAGTGTGCAAGGATGTACACAAGAATTCAAGAAAAGGGTATTAGCACTTAGTGTTCCATTAGACACACTGGAAAATTTGTTAAAGTATATTGGAAGTTTCCATTCTTATTTGCGACATAGTTTGCTTATTTTTAATCTGACTTTGATGAATTGTGTGTACAAGCCATTCATATTGAATCAAGTGGCAAATCTTTTTAGTCAAACTTATCAAACAAATCATACAAGCATTCAGAAGACAAAGTTTTCAAACAAGGAAAAGGAAATAGTAAGTTGAAAGGGAAGAAATCAGAAAAAAAGAAGGAGGAAGGAGAAAGGCCTACTTGTACTCATTGTCAGTGGGTTGGACATGAAGACTCCAAATGTTGGAAGCTTCATCCTGAACTTAAACCAAAGAAATTCCTTAAGAAGAAGGTTGAAATGAAAGCTAATGTTATAGTCCAAACAGATTTTGCATCTGACTACGGTGATGAAAAGAAGATTACCGCTATGGTTTGACATGTATTCCTTCTAAAACTATTTCTAGCTCTACTTGTTCTGCATCTTCTTCAAACTCTAATAGTGCGATTGAAGAAAAGAAAATATTTCAATTGTTTCACATAAAGATCATATCCAATCACACTAATATGAACACATTTTTTAATAGTGGATTACAAGAAAATATAATTTATGAGGAAATAGTAACAAAATTGGGATTGGGAACTAAAAATCATCCAAAAACATAACCTTTATGATGGTTGAAAGAAAATACTCAGATGCAAGTCACAAAACAATGTCAATTAAGGTTCACAATTACTGCTAATTTTATTGATGAAGTTGAGCTAGATGTGATTCCTTTGGATATATGTGGAGTTGTGTTGGGTACTCCATATCTTTATGATCGATATGCCATATTTCATAGAAAGGAGAATAAGTATCATCTCTTTAAAGATGGAATTGAATACATTGTGAGGGAACATAGAATTAAAACAAACTTGGATTTAATCAATGTTAGTCACATAAAAAGGATAATAAATTAAAGTAAAAAATGTATTCTCATTATTGTTAAAGAACAACCTAAAGGTAAGTATGATGCTTTTCAAGGGTGTAGTTCTCAGTTTAAGGTAAATTGGTTGAAATAGTAGATTATGATAAATAATTTTTTAAAGAACCAAAATATTTACCTTCAAAATGAGAAATACACCATGAGATTCAACTACAATCGGATGCCCCTCTCCGAAACATTGGCATGCATCATATGTTAATCATTGAAAATGAAGAGATTAATAAACAATTTCAGGAATTGGTTGATAAAGGATTTATTCAACCTAGCTCTTCTCCATGTGGATCACCAATTATATTAGTCCCAAAGAAAGAGGGAACTTAGAAAATGTGTGTTGATTTTAGAGATTTAAATAAAATCACCATTTAGAAAAAGTACCCTCTTCCTAGAATCAATGGTTTTCCTGATCAACTAAAGAATGTTGTTTAATTTACAAAATTGGATGAAGTGGTTATCATCATATTTGTATTGCAGAGAATGATATATTGAAAACTACATTTAAGATGAGACATTGGCTTTTTGAATGGTTGGTTATGCCGTTTGGGTTGTGCAATGCTCCAACAACTTTTATGAGAGTGATGAATCATGTTTTTCATCCTTTTATCAGTAAGTTTGTCATAGTGTATCTCGGTGATATTCTTATTTTCAATTCAATTTGGTAAGAACACATAAAGCATGTTAAACAAGTTTTTGATGTGACGCAAAAAGAGAAACTGTATCTCAAACTCTCTAAATGTGAATTTGGAAAACCTTCCTTAGTATATATTGGTTACATAGTTGGAGGATGTAAGCTAAAAATAGATCCAAATAAAATTGATGTAATTACTAAGTGGCCAAGACCTCAAAATGTGACGGAAGTTAGAACTTTCTTCGGTGCAGTTCAATATTGGAGGAATTTTATTTCTCATTTCTCTTTTATTGCAACACCACTTCATGATTTAACAAGTTCTAAAATATTCTTCCAATGGGGAGGGAAAAAAAAAGCAGTTGATACTTTAAAGAAGAAAATTGTTACAGCTCCAATCTTGGCTTTACCAGAACTTCAACAACCATTTGAAATAGAAATTGATCCTAGTGGGTATGTAATGGGTGTAGTGTTATTACAAAAAGGAAAGCCTATTTTTTCATTCAGAAACATTTTCTAAAGCAGTTGATAAATATCCAACTTATAATAACAAATTATATGCATTAGTGGAAAGTGTTAAAAAATGGAAACATTATTTAATGGGCAAAGAAACAATGATTCATACATATCATCAACCACTTCATTACCTTCAATTAGAAACTAAGTTGAAATAGTATCAATATTATATATGGATGGCATTCTTGTAGCAATTCCATTTAGTAATGAAATATAAGAAAGGTACCACCAATAAAGTAGCTTATTATCAAGACCTTCTTTGAATGCTTCAGTTATTCTGCAAAATAGTTCCTTAGCAAATTAAATTTGTATAGAACAATATGTTGTAGATACTAATTTTAAGGATGTTTATGAATCACTAACTCATGTTACTCAGGTCGAAGAAGTGAATTATCATGTTCATGATAGGTTATTGTACCATCTTGGAAAGTTCTTCATACCATAAGGAGAAAGAGTGCATGTAATCACTGGAGCACAACTTTTCATCCACAAACCGTTGGGAAAATAGAGGTGGTGAACAAAAAAATGATAGATCTTCTGAAAGGTTATTGTAGCAAACATCGTAAGTTGTGGGATGAATCCTTACATTATGTACAACATGATTACAACTAGGCCTTGCACTCTTGTACTTGTAGATGTCGTTTCGAAACATGTTTTGGGTACCTGCCAAAATCACCAATTTAATTTATGTTTGGTGAAGAATGTAAGGAGGATGGAAATGGAGATGCCTACAAAGAAATCAAGTTCATTCAAAGAATCTAAAAGATTCATGAAGTTGTGTAGGATCAATTGGAGAAACGTCGGGCCAAGTCCAAAATGCATCATGACAAGCATAGAAGGGATCATCACTTCCAAATTCATGATCAAGTATGGCTATACATTGGCAAAGAAAGGATTAAAGGTGAAGGTGAAAAGTTGAAAGCCATAAGGTATGGCTCTTTTAAAATTGTTGAAAAGAATGGGTATAATGCATTTCGATTGAGTGTGCCTCCATACATGCACATATTTTCAGTTGTAAATGTTGATAAATTTAAGTTGTATGAACCTCCAATGATCATGGATTAAGAGGAAAATGCTCAAATTCCAACAATAGAGGATTTTTCACCTAAATGTATGAATAAGTTATAGGAAGATACCATCATGGATAGGAAGGTACCCACTTCTAGGCGAGCAGATGTAGAGTATCTTTGAGTCAGACTCAAAGGCGTGAATCTAGGCAAAGTAACGTGCATGGAGATCATAAGGGTGAGGGAACAATATCGTCACCTCATATCTTCTTAAAACCAAACTTTTGGTGGTCCAAAGCTTCGAGTGGAGAGGAATGATCCAAGGGGAGCATCAAAATTCTCAAACTTTAACAGTCTCATATGATTATGAAACTAGCGCCAAGTCGAATATTTCATTGCGTTGATCCTGGTGGTATGTTAAATTTTCAAAATGGCCTCTGTATGAGGAAGTTAAGGCTTTTGGAAGTTTTGTGGAAACAAACAAAAATAATGCACAGTCAGTAGTGTGGGACCCACATATGCTGACGTGGAAAAAAGTACGTGTCTATGAAATGGCAATGTGGAAGTTCCAAAAGAGATAAATTGGCGGTGCTAGAACAGGACAAGTGGCAGCGTCAGAGGAGGAAACAGGGCAATTTCAAAGTAGGACACGTGGCAGCATCGGAGCAGGGCACGTGATAGCACACAGGTCCAATCCAATGTTGACACATGGTGGCAAATTACTCCATCAATAGTTCAAACCACCACCGTGAAGTTCATGGGTCAACCTGCGAACTTTGGATCGTTGGCCCATAATCCTACTAACAGGCCATGAACTAACTTTGTTATACAATGGAGGAGAACTATATTTAAAGTTTCGTTATAATGCAATGGTGGGAAAGGGTTGGTAGAGCCCGCCATATCCGAAAGACCCACCAAACTTGGATTGTTTTAACATTCTTCGAACGTTACCTCTAAACTTGGCACAACAACCATATGATATTTACCAGACTCCAATATTAAACCATAGCTTATAACTATATGCCACAAGGAGATTTCATATATATGCCACCTGGTCTAATGTTAAATCATATTCTAAATTTATATCATGGCGTGGTTTTTATATTCAATGTAAAACCATACAATATATATTGTATGTTATATATGATATGTGACCAACATTAGACCATTCAATATAATTGTATTGCTATACAATTCCAAGAAAATCCCAGGAGCACCGCGGGTTTGACCCCGGGACCTCCCATGGGTATTATAAAAGACTTAACCATTGTGCCATCGACCAAGGGAGATATAACAAGTGTATTCTGTGGTTGTTTTAATGTTTCCTGTAAATGTCTTTTGAGGCATATCTCGACCAATATTGGGCCTTTTCATAATCTTAAAGTTGTGTTGGAAAGCTGAGGCGGAAACCTTTCAGCTGAAAGTAGCCATTGAAGCTTATGAGAAGATGTCAGGAGACTTTATGAGCATTTTCAATACATAGGACACACATTGGAAGCAGACCCGAAGGTGTAGTATAGGAGGGACAAACTCCTTCATCAAATTTGTTGTGTTTTCTTCTTATTTCTCTTGTTCATGGTTGATTTCATATTTCAATTTTTTAAGTTTAAGGCACATAAAAATTCATTTTCTGTATTAATTCACTTAAAAGGAAACCTTAGTTAATATTTGAAAAATTGAGCAAATAGTCAATTCTGTTGTTTTCTAATCACACATGTGAGCTTCAAACTCTGTAATCTCATACTTGTATGCACCAATCACCTTGATCCAACCTCAAAGCTTTGTGAACTAATCAATGAAGAAGAGAAGAAGCAGATTCTTGGTTATTTACAAATAAGGTTGAGGTCACTTGTAATTATAGACTTCCAAGGGTGTCCATTTTCCTGTTAGGTTTCACCTATCCATATGTGTAGATGTGGTCTTTTCTTCAAAAGAACACTTTCCCTTATCCAAATTGAATTCTTCAATAGTCTAAATTGGTCCTCTCGAAAAGAGGAATCTAGCCCCATGGTTGGAATTTGTCAATGAGCTTCCAAATTAAAACTGCCTCTTAGCTAGGGAGAAATTCCAACCACATCATGTAATAATCATATGTATCTTTTCATCATATCGTGTCCCATTTCTACTCAACTGTATCTTTTGAAACATACTTTAATATAAATAAGAAGAATCATCAGGGAGATTTAACTACAACCTTATGAGGAAAATGAGGAAGGTCCTATGGGACACTCTCACCTCATGTCAACTCCTTTAATATCCCCTAGTTGATTTTCCATCTAAATAAAATAATACCAAGGTCATGGGACATGTATTACAAGCAAAATGTTGGTGAAAAAGTAGTGATGGGTATCACTTATGAATAATTAATGGCTACGAAAATTATTAAAGGCATTTACAAAGAAAAGTGGCAATAATTGGCATTTTATTTATGAAACTAGAGGAAATAGGATAAAGGGTAGGTGAAGACAAACATATTTTCATAAGAAGTAAATTGAAGGATAAATGAAGGAAAATGAAGAAAATAGTGGCCTCAATGATAAAAAGTCTTCTAAAGGTTAGTTCACAACCATTTGATGGTTCAGTTTTGGAGCTATCATTTTCATTCTCTCATTCTCTCATACTCTTGCACACTTAGAGTATTCATGGAGAATTATTGCAACTCTTTGTAATACATTGGATTTGGAGAAATAAGGTAAAGAAAAATCGGAAAGCACAAGGGAACAATTAGATCAACAACTGCACCTAGATTTCTTGCGAGGAAACAGGTCGCATGTGTGATATCCTTACTAATTTATGGATGTATCGTATATGCATGTGATTTCATAGTTATGTGTTTTCATTAGCATGGACTTTTCCACTCATCATTTTTCTGTTTTGTCCTCATGTTTCTTATGGATGGGTGGGAGTAAATGCTCTCGAGGCCCTAGAATAGCTTGTGTTGAGATACTAGTCTTCGAGCCTAATTTTGGAGAAATGCTTTCAAGCCCTTGGTGGGTTGAGTTGATAGCCATTGGAGCTAGGTTAGACAAACACTCTTGAGCCGTGGAAGGTTGTGGGTGGAGATACTAGTTCCTAGAGTCCTAGACAACATGGGTAGAGACCGATCTAGTTTGTGTTAGTGATGTTTGATTGTAGAGGTGGAATCACTATGGCTGAGGGTTCAGGTGGTTTGGCCTCTAGAATCCTTGGTTTGGTTTTGTCTTGGTCTACTGCATGAGATGCCACATTCATACTTGGAATATGACATGGGGATGATTTGTTGAAAGAGATATTTGGCTCAACCCAACATATGGTCAGGTGGTATGTGGAAATCCTTTGGTTGGTATTTTCATATATTAATATGAGCTATTATTCTACAATGACTCATGGATGCTTGTACTGATTATGTTGGTTATATTATGGCTTATTTTCCATGATTATTATGTTGGTTATTTTCTGGTTATATGTTGATTATATGATGTTTATCATCTATAACTCCTGTCATAATTTGTTTAGTTATCTAATGGTTGATGAATATAAGGACCAATAAGTGTTGTTGCAACTATGCGGAGATGGAATAGGGCCTTCTTTGTGATTCTTGGATGAATCTTAGGCTATTATGATCAGATACGCATTCATGAACTGTAACTTACATGTTTTCCATGTTTGACAAAATGTTTGTTATGGACTAGTCATGTCCAAGGTCAATTCTTGTTCAATTTTTGTATGAAAATCTTTGCCATTATGTCATTTATCATTCTGAGAAGTTATTGACAGTTCTAGGCAATAGTCTGGAGGCTAGGCTAGAAAAGTGAATCATATCTTGGACCACACCCTATAAACTAGATATTTTGTGCTTTAATCTTATGGAAGCAGATGCATACAGTTGGAGGCCTATAACCACAACAGGGACTTGTCATGCATTTAGTTATGGGATTAGGGTAGTGAAAACGCACCCCGACTCAAATTGTGGTCACCTCGGGTGTTCCTTTAACCCATGAGTGTCTTTTAGCCATTAGGGATATTGTGAGTTATCATTTTGCCGGCCCCACTTCCATAACTAGATCTTGGAAGTCAGGTCATGTCATAGTAACTTTCCATCTCATGTTTACCCTGGAAAGCTAGTGAAAATGGGTAAATATGGTAGGAGGGAGTTACATGGTGGTATTAGAGCTATATTTTTTCACTTTGGGTGATATTTGTTACCACAAGGTGTTATCAGAGCTTCCAGGTTTAAACACTTAGACTCAATGGGGTAGTTGTGATTCAATGTGATGGTCACTATTGTGGTCTTGTGTTGTCATGATGCTCATGTTGAGACAATTTATTTGTTGATTTTATTATATATGCATATATTTTGCTAATCCAGATTGATAGTGCAGATGAGATAGCCTCCCTTGAACTTCACTGAGGTATGATTGATCATGTTTATATTTGGGTTATCTAACATGGTATGTTTTTAGGAAGAAGATAAAATATGAAAAGAAAATGATGGATTACATTTCACATGATTCTCCTTATAGATAAGATGAGAAACAAAGTGATGAGTGCTCTCTTGACATAGTAGATACCTCAAGAAGTTTCAAGGTAGATATTTGATTTTGCAAAGAAGATAATGATAAGATCATTTAGTCATAAGAAAGACTTGTTAGATCACATGAAAAGAAAGAGAGGACAATGCAATGATCCTTCAAAGTTTATTAGATTTTTAGAGACAAACAACCATGGATTCGATATTGACAAGAGGAAAGGACTAATGGGACATATGGTAGTAGCTCTCATGGAGGACACAAATCAAACATGGATGACACATTTATATAAAAAGGTACCCTTCATCCTATAAACAATCCGTGTAGTAGAAAATATTATTAAAAGATTATGGCTCTTCCTTGACCATGTTATTTTTTCTATAACAACATATTTAAAACATGTGAAGTGTATCCTCACAAGAAAAGGATTACTGGAGAAGGGTAATCATCGAATATTAAGATGGAGTGTAGATCTAGATGTCTATGACTTTGCTAAAGAGTACGAAGTTGAGTAGGATAATTTCCTTGTAGTTTTACTCACTCAAGAAGGTTCAAAACTAAAAGACAGAAAAGTGATGACAATAGAAAATTTGGTTGCTTCGTACCACCACAAAATCCTCATGGTTTTTTCTAGGTTCTCATTTGTGATTCATGTAGATTTTTTATGTGTTGGACATGTTTTGGTCAAACATTATACTGTTTACATTTGTTGGCACTCCATAAAATTTTAACATACTAGGTTAATAAGAGTTTAAGTGATCCTTATTAATGATCCCACAGATTTCTTACTAGAATATTTAGATGAGGAAGCATGATGGACGCTCCAAATATGGGACAATACTACACAATCTACATCCAAGGTATTCTACTTATTTTGTTTCACATACAATCCTAGAACATATTTTATCACATGATTTTGTGGGAGACCAAAATCACTCCACGCTATATTTTTCAATTTTCATGGGTTGTACAATCTGAAAATATCCATTGTCTAACTTCCTTTCTACAATATTCTCTTAATCAATATGGTCTAATATGATGCACCAATATAATAGAAAATAGAATCTTTAATATCTATTATTTATTATATATCTTCTAGAGTGATTATATTTGTTTTTCTAATGTAATTTCGTTTTCAAAAATTTATAGTATTTCATGATATTTTAACTCACTTTATTATTTATTTTGGATTAAAAGAACATTTCATTTAACTTTCGTCTTTATTTTGGGAATTTTCACTCAAGCTTGACATTTATCTCCAAAGTAGTTATGCTTTGTTGCCTTAACAACTCTAATCCAAACAAGTTTGTGATTTTTTTCCATATGGTATTGATAGGTATTATAACAAATCATATTTATCGATTAAAAAATCCCATAATAAAATGTTAATAAATTTTTTGATACTTATAATGAATTAATACCTACAAAAATTTACAAGTAATTTTGTTTAATAAATTTCTTCATGAGTAATGTTTGTTGTTTAATAAATTTCTTTAAATATACAATGACATTAAAAAATAAACTACATATTTGCAAGAAAAGTGGAGAAGTGTCCAAATGTACGGTTTGTCGATGGAATCTTTTAATATTTAAAATTTCTTAGATATTAATAATAAATATTATTTTTTACATATTGTTTAAGTAGGTTCATTATTTATTTTTTAATGAATAAATATAAATGTAAATTATTATTATTTAGATATTTTAAATATTTATATTTTAAATGAATTGATATAAATGTTAATTTTAACCATTTAGATTTAATAATAAATTATTAAGTTTAAAATTTGTTTAAATATTTTAAATAAATATTAATTTGGTTTTTTGTTTGTTAAGTTGTGTGAGTTGTGAAAGCATGTTTAATTTTTGGTTTAAGAAACCACCACCTAGGGGCATCTGAGCCATCAATATGTGTGTGTGAGATTCAAAGCCCTAGCCCTAGGAAATGTCGCTTGGAAAAGGAGTTTTGATGAGGAGTTTTGGTGTCGAGGAAAGGGTCATAATCTTAATATACAATCTTCATTTAGGGTGTTTCTTGTACTTTTAAATTGCTTATTTTTTTCTTTTTAGGAAACATGTGAATCAAATATTTTTTACTGCATCACACGTTGAAAAATGAATTGAAAAAAAAAACTATAAATATGAGATTATGTCAACTACAAAAGATATATATTGAAAATTTCAATTCCTATGAGAGTGTATTAGAATCACAATATAAAACCATTATCTATTTTGATAATTTACTAAATTCTTGTAAAAATACAATCAATGAACATTTATTTGGATAATGGTTAATGTTGCTATGTTATTTTACCCATATTTGTGCATTTTGGAATTTCATATTTTATAGAATATATCAATAATTGGGATATGATTCAATGACCTCATTTGGTATATCATATTATTACATAATGTGTTGATATTTCAGAGTTGGAAGTCATTTTAATGAACTAAATAAATAAATAATATTCTTCTGAAATAAAAGGGATTTGGAGCATGTAACCTCAACTAAATTAATTTAAGTAGAGTTTATCGATACTTGATAAACTATTCTTATGAAGATCTTTTTTTTTTGTTCGTATTTTATGTTGACAAATATTTGTGCACTTTGTTTACTTATTAATATTAGTTCTTCATTTTACTTAACAATTGGTTACATAAAATCGAGATCTTAGATTCTTACGCTAAAGTATAAATGATGTTTTGAAAATGTTTTGTTTCATTATCTATATATTTGATGATTTTTACACTGTCAAGGTAAATGTGCAGTATTGTCCATGATGAAGAAGTTACAATATTGTATTAGTCAAACTTCAATAGAAATTATGATGATATTTGTCGTAATAAATGTATTTTATTAAATTAGTAGTGATCGTGAAATTTATTGGTCTTGTTTTCGACCTTTGCAAATTAAAAATTATTATATATTCATTACCAAAAAATGAAATATCTCCAAGAATGAAGAAATAATTTATTTATTGGTAAAGTATGAGACAATATTAGACTTGTGGTTATATCTCTCTATTTGAGAGGGAGTAAGGATCTATTCCCTAATTAAGATGAAATGAGAATGCCCTCCCCAATTGAGAGCTAGTGGAAGTGGACATTATATTCTCTTCTTCATGTGTCATCCACTAGGCTAGGGCTAATAGTCATATGTCTATTGAAGGCCATAGAAGGAGTCTGAAGGATTGGATAAGGTATCCAAGACAAGAACGATCAAAGAGGGCTTTTTGATAGTTTTGGATGCCACCAACAGTTAAGGGGTCTCCACGACATGAGGTCCAAATTAGACCTCACATTGTTTAGGGTAGGAGCGCCATACAGTATGTGGGTCTAGCTGCCACCATGAATCTTTTAGGTTTTGTTTATCAAATTAAAATGTGTCATAGGAAAGAAAATAATGAAATTCCCAGTTAATGAAACAACGTCAACCCAATATTGATAAACTACAGAAAGCAGTACAATCAAGTCACAACAACAATAACGAGTATGCCATCAAAAGGATCACTGAGCCAAAACCCAATCAGACATACATTAACAAGGACATGCTAGAGGCTAATTACAAATTAGTTCACAATAGATCATTGGCATGATGAGAAATGAGGGAACAAAAATTCAAAAGGAAACATACATACAACAACTATGAACAAATCCATAACATATTACATGTATGAAAGCACACATACGAATATAGTGAAAATATCTTACAACCGATACAACAACCATGAATAATCATGGAAATCAATGCCAGAAACGAAGAAGATATTTATTATTGTTGCTACAAATACAAGCACATTTACTATAATTCAATAAATCCCAACAGTGGAACATGGGTTGCTCATGCCATTATCCAATACAAAGCCCTAGCCTTAGTTCAGTTTAGGAAACATTTATAGAGATGGCATGATTGTTCACCTATTATGACCCTTTACCTACCCTCGTGACTCTTAAACTTCCTCACAACTCTATCATGCTTATTTCCTAACACCTGCTCAATTGATCTCAGCATAACTACTGAAAGCATGATGAAAATATTTACATATTGATAGAAGAGAAAACATGAGGAGAATAAAGTTGTTTTGACAAACCCTAGGGTTCTTATTGCCAATATTGTTGTGAAACCATGAAGTCTTTCAGAAACTTTGAAATTGCCTCTAATTTTCCTCGCTTGCATCCAATTATCCTCTACAATTAAGTTATCGATATTTCCAATAGGTTTTAGGAGCCTGAGTGGATCGAGTTTTGACCTCATTAAAAAGCTAGTTGTGTATCTTCCATGAAAACCCTAACTTCCTTAATCTAGGTCAACATTCTTGTTTTCTCTTATTATCTGTAAGCAAGAAAATTACATTATCCATGTACATATCACAAGTTGAGGATTGACATCCAAAAGATTAAACAATTTAATTAGAGTGAAACCTGAATTTGTACCCCTATATAGTCCCTTTCGCACCCACAATGTTGTCAATGAATGTGATCTTTACCAGGTGTCTCTAGGCTAAAAAATGCTTATAGAAATTCCTGAAAGAATTGTCCATACCCCTCTTCGCTTGAATCAATGTGGTGTTTAAGATGATGGATCCAAAGGCATAGCAAAAGTGAAGATATCTATATGTATTCATCAGGAAATTTCAAAGATGTAGATAAAAGATACCCTTCATCTTGTAGAGAAATCCTTGTAGTAAAGGATATTATTAAAATATTATGGCTCTTCCTCAAGCATGTTGTTTTTTCTATAACAACATATTTAGAACATGTGAAGGGTATGCTAACAAACATAAGATTACTAGAGATCTATAATAATTGAATATTAAGATGGAGCACATGGATAGATGTCTTGAGTTTGCTATAGAGTACAAAGTTGGGAAGGATAATTGTCTTGTAGTTCTACTCACTGAAGAAGGTTAAAAAATAAAAGACATAGAAGCAATGTCAATAGAATATTGCATTACTTTCGCACCACCACAAAATACTCATGGTTTTTTCTCCGTTATCATTTGTGATTGATGCAGATATTGTATGCGTTGGCCATGTTTTGGTAAAACATTATATTGTTTATCAATGTTGGAACTCCATAAAAATTTAAAGCGCTAGGTTAATAAGAGTTCAAATTATCCTTATTAATGATCCCGAAGATTTATTACTAACATATTTAGATGAGGAAGCATGATGCATCGTCAATTATGGGACAATACTACACAATCTACATCCATGGTATTCTACTTATTTTGTTGCATATACAATCCTAGAAAATATTTTATCACGTGATTTTTTGGGAGACCAAAATCACTCCACTTTATATTATTCAATTTTCATGGGTTGTACAATCTGAAATTATCCTCTGCCTAACTTCCTTTGTACAATATTCTCTTAATCAATATGGTCTAATATGATGCAACAATATAATAGAAAATAGAATCTTTAATAGTAATTCGGGAGGCTTCTTCCACCACCTCAACACTTGCATAACTATGGGAGGAGCCTCACTATTCAAGAATTGCATCCTAGTTAATCATCTAGATTCAGTGTTATTTTAGTGTGTTTGACCTTTGTATATCGTGTGTCCTAAATCACGTATATTGAGAAGTGTATCCTCTCTTCTATCCTCATTAGATGATCCTGAGGAAATTCTTTTTTTTTAACTCCTATAACATTCATATAATAATAATAAGAATTATGTTTTGAGTTCTCACTTTGGTATCCAGTGTTTGATATATGTGGAAGTCTTGGCATATTTGATATGTGGTAAAATGTTCCTATGACTACTTCTATAATCATGGATTTCTATATTTTCTCTATGTCATGTGACTTGTGTACCATTGATATTTGTTGTGTCTAAGTTCCTAGTAAAATTGGTGTAAGAGACATTGCCCGAACAAGTATGCGAGCAATGTGATGTAATTTTCTAATAACGGAGATGTGAAAAAATGGAATTAAATGTGAAATTGAAGAACCTATTGCAGATAATCCCCAAGGAGATAGACATTTGAAGTCTAAGAGTAACATTGTTCATCCAAGGTCACTTTTGGATGTTGCATATCTTCTTCTATAAACTTTATTTCTTTTTTACATGACATATTATACAAAGGCCCAGTAGAAGAAATGGCAGATAATAGTTCTTCCTCATTCTCTAATAATACCTCACCTAAAAAGACACATAATTCTTTGATGCATACAATCATTAATAGGCTCTCTAAATATTAATTATATGATTCTAGAATTGCCACCTAACGGCTCCAACCTAATCATCAATTGTATTTGAAGATAAAACAGTAAATGCAATGACAAAGGAGACATTAACACATCAATAAGAGACATCATGTTTTTATTCAATGACCAAGGAAAAATCAACTACAAGGAAAATCATTTGTAATTCTTCTTCTATTAGATTATCATGAAATGTTCGGTGGAGAGCACAATGAGTCAATACAAAATCATCCAAAAAAATGAACCCAACTATATTCAAAAATAAGTTCCCAACATTGATATAGATTAGAGACAACTTTCTTGTCTGCACTCAACTACAATCAACTATGGTCAAATGTTAATTTTTATCCCTAAAGACCAATTGCATGGTGGAGGAGATATGCATGTGGTTGAGAGCTTGAAACACCATGATTGAGCCTACAAGCCTATGGTTATAGTCGAAATATACCTGTGACAAGTTTGTGGTTGTGAACAAAAAACCTAGACACATGTTGATCTAGGAGGATCCTCAAAATGCTCAAAATTTAATCGTCTTATATGATCATGAAACTAGCACCAAGTCGAAGATCCTGTTGCGCTGATGTCGATGGTATTTTTAGTTTTCAAAAGGGCCGTTGTATGAGGAAGTTAAGGCGTTCTAGCATTTTGAGGAAACATGCAAAGGATTAAACAATCAATAGTGTGGGACCCACAGATGCTGACGTGGATAAAATATGTGGCTACACAATGGTCACGTTGCAGTGCCATAACAAGAAAAGGGGCAACGCGAGAAAAAGACAAGTGGCAACGTTAGAGCGAGACAAGTGGAAGTTTCAGAGTATAGCATGTGGTAGCAATCAAGACAGGCACATGATAGCAGAGGAGTCCATGTGCTGACACATGACACTAGGATGGCACATCCACAGTTCAATCCACCAAAGAGAAGTTCGTGGGTCAAATTGGTGGCCTTCGGACTGTCAGCCCAAAATATTACCAACAAACCACGATTGACTTTGTTATACAATGGCGAAAAATATATTTAAAGTTTCGTTACAATGCAATGGTGGGAAAGGGTTGGTGGAGCTAGCCATATCTAGCAGGCCGGCCAAACCTCAATTATTTTAACATGCATCCAACAACAACCCCAAACTTGGTGCAGAAACCATATGGTATTTACTAGACTCCAATATTAAATCATAAGTTATAACTATATGCCACAGGGATATTTCATATATATGTCTATTGGTCTAATGTTAAACCATATTCTAAAGTTATATCATGGCACAAGTTTTATATTCAATGTAAAACCATACAATATATATTGTATGATATATATGATATGATGGTGCATCGAACTCCAACATTAGACCATTGGATATATATTTTATTGTTATGTAATGCCAAGAAAATTGTGGGAGGCCCATGGGTTTGACCCCGAAACCTCCCGTGGGTATTATAAAAGACTTAACCATTATGCCATCGGCCAAGGGAGATATAAGGAATGCATTTTTTAATTTTTTATAATGATGCTTGTAAATTCCTTTTAAGGCATATCTCAGCCAATATAGGGCCTTTTGTAATTTTAAAGTTGCATTGGAAAGGTGAGGCATAGATATTTCAGGTGAAAATAGCCATTGAAGCCTATGATCAGATTCCAGAATGGTGAATTTTAATGTAAAGAGACTTAGTTAGCATTTTCAATACAATGGACACTCATTGGAAGCATACCTAGAGATGTAGTCCAAGGGTGACGAACTTCATCACCAAATTTGAGTTTAAGGCACATACTAAGCCATTTTCCTTATTAATTCACTTAAAAAGAAAGCTTAGATAATATTTGAAGAAATTGAGGAAATAGTCAATTATGTTGTTTTTTGGATCATGTTTTGGTATCAGAGCGAGGTAGATCATGTATAAGCAAGATATTTTCCAATGTGAATGATGACTAGATCCAGGTTGCAACATGGAGAAGGGAAGCTTGAGAAGATAACTCCAGAGTTTGGAAAGAGGAAAGCCTCTCAAAAGTTGAATATGGGAGAGCCAAATGAAGAAGAAGCTCCTGAAACAAAGGTTGTTGGCGAGGATAAATCTCAGCAAATGTTCCTTAATATGAAAAGGATGATTTCATAACTTTATGAAGACATGAAGACTAGAGATGCACTTCATCTCCTAAAGGAACAAAAGAGAGAAAGGGAAAGGAAAAAGTTGATGGTCATGAACCTCCATTTCCTCCATCTTCGTCTTCTTGTTATTTATTCTCTTATCATTCAAGTTCAAATTCAGAGTAATAAAAGAAACCAAAGATATATCCTTTTTTGAAGCATGTTGTTAAGTTTGAGTTGCCAATATATGATGGTGAAAGGAATCATGAAAAGGTAGATAACTAGATAAAGAAAATTTAGGTGTATTGTATAATTCAAATGTTGATGTTGATTCTCTAAAAATTCAGTTAGATACACTTAGAATGGGGGGAAATTTTTTGATTTGGTGGGAAAGTAAAACTCAATCAAATTTGAATACAAAAGCTAAAATTATCTCTTCATGGTCTAAGTTTGTTAAAGATATTACAAATAAATTATATCCATTAGGATATATGCAATAGGTTGTAATGGATTGGAAACATTTAAGGCAAGGTAAAGGACAAAGTGTGCAAGGGTTAGACAACAATTTAGGAAAAATGCACTAGCACTTAATTTTCCATTAGGCACATGGGAAACTTTGTTAAGGTATACTGGAAGTTTGAATTCTTATTTGTGACACAATTTGCGTATGTTTAATCCAACTGAATTTGATTAAGTGTGTGTACAAACCATTCATATTGAATCAAGTGGCATACCTTTTCAGTCAAAGTTTTCAAAGGAATCATTCAAGTTTTTAGAAATTAAAAAATTAATTCCAAAGAAGGAAAAGGAAAGAGTAAGTTGAAAGGGAAGAAATCGGCAACAACAAAGAAGGAAGGAGAAAGGCCTACTTGTACTCATTTTCATAGGGTTGGACATGAAGACTCCAAAGGTTGGAAGCTCCATCCTGAACTTAAACCAAAGAAGTTCCTTAAGAAGAAGGGTGAAATGAAACCTAATGCTGCAGTCCAACAAGATTTCATATCTGACTTCGGTGATGAAAAGAATATTATCACTATCGGTCTAACATGTATTCCTTCTGAAACTAGCTCTAGTTCTACTTGTTATTCATCTTCTTCAAAATCTAATATTGTGATTGAAGAAAATAAGAGATTTGAATTGTTTCACATAAGGATCATATCCAAGCACACTATTATAAACACATTATTTGATAGTGGATCACAAGAAAATATAACTTATGAGGAAATAGTAAGGAAATTGGGATTGGGAACTAAAACCATCCAAAACCATACCCTTTAGAAAGCTTGAAAGAAAATACTCAGATGCAAGTCACAAAATAATGTCAATTAAGGTTTGCAATTACTGCTAGTTTTATTGATGAAGTTGAACTAGTGTGATTCCTTTGGATATATGTGTAGTTGTGTTGGGTATTACATATCTTTATAATCGATATGCCATATTTGATAGAAAGGGGATTAAGTATCATCTCTTTAAATATGGAATTGAATACATTCTCACGGCACACAAAATTACGACAAACTTGAATTTAATTAATGTGAGTCAGATGAAAAGGCTAATAAATTCAAGTAAAAAGAACAACCTAAAGGTAAGTATGATGCTTTCCAAGGGTGTCAGTCTCATTTTAAGGATAAATTAGTTGAAACAGTATATTCTTATAAAGAATTGTTTAAAGAACCAAAAGATTTACCTCCATAACGAGAAATACAACATGAGATTCAACAATAATCTGATGCCCCTCTCCCAAACATTGGCATGTATCGTATGTTAATCATTGAAAATGAAGAGATTAAGAAAAACATTTAGGAGTTGGTTGATAAATGATTTATTTGACCTATTTCTTCTCCATGTGGATCACCAATTATATTAGTCCCAAAGAAAGACATAACTTGGAGAATGTGTGTTGATTTTAGAGCTTTAAGTAAAATCACCATTAAGAACAAGTACCCTCTTCCTATAATCAATGTTTTCTTGATTAATTAGAGAATGTTTTTTACTTTACAAAAAAGGATTTAAGAAGTGGTTATCATCATATTCATATTGCAAAGAATGATATATGGAAAACAACATTTAAGACTAGACAAGCGGTTTTTGAATGGCTAGTTATGTTGTTTGGGTTATGCAATGCTCCAACAACATTCATGAGAGTGATGAATGATTTCTTTTGTCATTTTATTGGTAAGTTTGTCATAGTGCATCTAGATGATATTCTTATTTCAATTCAAGTTGGTAAGAACACATAAAGCATTTTAACAAGTTTTTAATGTGATGCAAAAAGAGAAATTGTATCCCAGGCTTTCTAAATGTGAATTTGGATAAACCTATGTTGTGATATTCAATAACCCCCCCATTTGTTGGCATAATAAATAATATATTATTATGTTAATGGGGACCCTTAAAAATTCCTTCCAAAAAAAATAATTTAACATTTAGGAATTTTCTTGTTATTTTTGGAATAAAGCAAGATATCAAGATAAAATCCTTTGAAAAGCTAGCAAATGCTTGCCTTTTCACATATCACATGATAAAGTGTGTCAAAATCCATGTTAATGACCAAAACTCATGAAAAAATGATCAAATGGATTATCGTGCTTAACCTTGAAACTATTAGAGTTTTCTTTTTAACTAAATCTTAAGACGCTTCTTATTAAAGTACAGCCTGCATTGCATATCACCACTTTCACAGAGTGCACCCTCATAAAATATCTTTAACCATGTGATACACGATATTGTAATGACACGTTCACCATTATCGCATCACACTGGAGACCCTTAAGAAAGATCTGAAACATTATCAACCCTACAATATTGCAAAATGCGATGGGAGCCTGGACCCGATTGCCAACTATGTTATAAAAACACTCAAGTCTGTTACACAATGAAAAATGGTTTTACAAAGAAAATCCTATGAAATAAGCTATGCTTTCAAAACTAATAAAGAATTCCCCACATATCGCATTTTGCAAAAACCAAAGGAATGGGAATGAAAGCGCACACACAAAATGCGATAATGTGATCTGTGATATTGCATCGCAAATTACAAAATCGACATTTTTGCAGTTAAAAAGCTGACCACCCTAATAAGTTTCTTTCTCGAATTACAATGCAAAAAATTAATGAGCAACAAATCTAGGGATAAGGAACCATTAGTGCACATTTATTATGGGTTAATGGCATTTACGTTTAAAAACTTGTTGGACTTGATATGATATCATCTCACCTACGTTTAATAAAAACTCCTTTCTTGTCATCTTTCCAAAGTGATCTGTATGATTCATTCTTATGTTCATTTTTACTTGTGACTATCTGATAGCTTTTGCTTCACTCCATTTTCAAGAACAATCGACAACAAGAGTTGTTTGGAGCAATGGCAAAGAGGGATAAGGTAGCCACATCTAAAAAAATGGAAATGATCCCTCTGTTCTCTGACACTACGTTCAACAAAAACAGAGGAACCTCAACATGTGAGGCCATGTATGATTTATTAGAAGAAGAGAAACCAAGACCTCTGGTAATAAAGGCCACAGTCGACGGTCACATTTCCTCCGATGCCTCCTTCTTCAAGATAGGATACTCATTTTTGCACCCCATAGTGGCAAGGCCAAAGATAATTCTATATACAGATATGGTTAAGTGGATAATCAATCAAGTGGACATCTTGGATAGAGAATTCAATAACAGCGAGAAGGAGGTTATGGGATCTTTTTCACTGGATAGTCTATGCTTATGTGCAATCTATCGGATCCACATAATCTCTACAATGAATAGTTCCTTGAGAAATTCGCTAAGGAGAATAAAGACCCAACAGATGTCACTCTGAATTGGACCAAAAATGAAGGCAAGATCAAAATAGATAGGATGGGTATGTATTCTACAACATCTGTCTCTCCCCCTCATAGTTTTGTAGCAAATGTGCTATGTATAATCTTCGGCAAGCACGATAGTACTAAATGTTCCCCAGAAGGGCTACGATTAATAGATGCATACCTAAATGAAACAATAATGAATTTGGCCCAAATTTTGTCTGATAATTTGGCGAAATCCATAATGGAGTATAGGAGAAAGAGGAGTATCTCTTCTAGGGTTTACCCTCCATTTTTCATGAGTGCCTATGTAATGGACGTTATCTGTTTTGGTTCCAAATTTCCTATCATGGGATGGAAGTGGACTATCCAAGACATGCCTCCTATCCATATATATCATAAGAGTATGTAGGAGTCTCAGTTTTTCCATGATTTTTACAAAATTTTCAAACAATTATGCTTCCTATTCATAAAAAAGTCTACAACATGAATTCCTATAGATTTTCTAGAGTAGATGAAGTAGATATCCTACCTGTAGCTAGATGGTTTGGGGAGGAGACATTTGCATACATCATAGTGCTTGGGATCATTGCTTCAACGCATGTCCTCCCATACTATGTCCTTAATAAGTTAATGGCCAGGGAGACAGCCTAACAAACAAAAAGGGAAGGTGGGCTGAGCAAAGGATTGAAGGAAGAGAAAAAGGCCATTTGGCCTACATTTCCATTACAATGTGATGTGTTTTCACTACACGATTTTGGACATGCATGTAAGAAAGAAAAGATTATGAAATCTTTGAAATTGACTACATTCCCAGGAGGACAATATAACCCAAATGGCACCGCCAAAGACTTCACTACTATGGTGAAAATGAAACCATTCACCCATGAGGAAGATGCCTTCAATGACCTCTTCCTACAAAAGGAGATATTTTCAGAAGTGGCACATATGTCATCACTACTTTTTTCCTTAGATTATTTTGAAGCCTTCCATGAATATAGGGAAAGGAGATTATTACACATCCCATTGGACCTACTACAGATTGAACGAATAAGCAAGCAAAATACTAATGTAAGATTAGACAAAATCTCCAGAGAAAATTCCAAATAATATTTCGAAGAAGAGTCCCAGGAAAAGTCTACTTATGAGTTAGAGCACTCACAGATACAACCTCAAAACGGGGGCAGTAAAAATAGAGAGTTTGAAAGGGACACAGCCGGAACAACAGAAAAAGAAACAAAATAAACCTTGGTAAAGAAACAGGCTAAAATTCCCTCTACTTCCACTTAGTCAGCAAAACCCACAATTGTTGATTTAGAGAAAGAATGGGACCATTTTAATAAGAAGATCCATATAGAGGAACAAACATTTGAGATACAAACTCCGGAGCACAAATAAACTCAAGAAATTATAATGGAGAAAATTGTAGGCACTCAGGATCATTCCCACCACCCCCACTTCTAAAATTATTTTGAGAATTGAGGAAATTCTTCCATTAGATTTGTTTTATAGTCATACCCATAAAGTTGTCATTGAAAGGCAGACGAAGAAAAGAAAGTTAGATGTTGCAGCTATTACCACTCCCGACAATGAATCAATGGACACTGTCTGGAAAGGTTCGCCCATGGACCCATTTGAAAACCTTACGAGACTATCACAATTTGTAGGAGTGTATGCTATGACAAATATTGAAAAATAAATAGGGGTCAAAATCCTACTACGAGAAAAGGAACAAAATATCCTACTATTGGAACAACAATTAGAGCAAGAAAAGTCTAACCAACAAGCAAAGTTACAAATAGCCAAACTACAATAGGAGTTTGAAAAAATTCAAATACAACATCAAGCTAGCCTAGAAGAAAAGGATGTGCAGATTCAACCTATGGCAGAGAAGTACAAAGAAAGTCTACAAATTGATCAATTCGTAAAAGAAGCACTCATCCTTAATGCCCAACTAATGCAACAAAAGGAACCTATGTGCCAGAAAATCTCAGAAATAAGTCCTTATTGCGAGATTAGTGATAAGTTAACAAGCCATGTCATCGACATGAGACTTGAGCATGACAAAGTCCATAGAAGTATTTCTGACTCTATCACCTGGCAAGAATCAGAAGATGAAAGAAAGCCTGATTTACCAAAAATAAAGGAATCACATAAAGAAATTCTATTTGCAGACTGGGATTCTTGGCTCAAGCAACAAAAAAGGGCTACAACAGTCATGGCAGCAGCAAAAAAGAACATCATTGAAGTCATTATTGAAAATCTACATGGTGCCAACCTGGTTGCAGAATCTATAACAGGATTGCTTTAATCAACTAGAGCAGTAATGGAGATAAGCATCAAAGGAAAGAGAGGAGGTGATTAGACAAACGAGCAAGCTAAATTTGGAAGCATAGTAGAAATTCTTAGTCAAACCATACATCCAGTGGATGACTTTGTGATGCCTAACTACCTACACACAAAAAATGCTTCCAGCATAAACGGACGCTATATTTACTAGACAATTGAAATATGAGATCGACCAATTGACATAGCTCAAACCAATGAAAGATATGTGAAATCTTAAGGATCAAATTCAAAGGAGTTATTCACTTTGTTTTATTCTTATTTTAGTTTTATTTAGAATAATATGAGGAAGGTCATTTAAACCTCCACGACTATTTTTGTGGTAATCTATTTTAGGACCTATAGTTTTAGTATTTAAACACCTCTCATGAATTTAGAGAGAGGTCTAGAAATTTTATCAGAAACATCTTGAAAACATGTGCTTTTGTACCTTTGAGGAGGTTCTGGTGGAATGAATGGAACAAGATCTCTTTTCTTTTGAATATTTGGCATGTTCTCCTTAAATTTCACTTTTGCACTCTTAGATGATGTTGAAATGATTTGAATTAGGTCTATTTTGCTGAACCACATGAGCATAAATTATCATATATGGTACTTTTATCTTGTGATAATGTTTTATTTATTTGTCAGGCAATAACTTTTCTTCAATTGTTTTGTGTATGAATGTTTGAATTTCGGCTAGCATGATTGCATTTTTGTATGGTTTTGGCTTAAATTTTTACTGAATATATGAACAATTCTATATGTGATATATCTTTCACAATGGTTTTGGCTAACTATTTATCCAAAACGATTATTGTTAAACGAATTCACTTCTTATTGCAGTTGAATGATCTTTATTAGCAATTTCTATAGGACATTATTGTAGGTTTGGACCGGGCGGTTTTCCCCCATGTTTTAACAAACAATTTCGAGGCTTCAACATTGTGGTGCTAGAAGGATGGCCTAACTATGAATGGTAATTAAATCCAAACCAACAGGCCATTCTAAGAGAACAAATCCCTCACCCTCACCTCCAGCTTCTCGATCACATTCCAAAACTTTGAATCCTAAGTGAGAAGTTTTAAAGACACCCTTAGAACCCACTATTGAAATTCTATAGAAGCCAGATCATTCTTCTTCTATAGAAACCCCTGAAGTCCAATATCTTATTCATAAGTTACAATGGATTTTGATATCTCAAGAAGAATTTGAGTCATCCGAAGGTAGCGTGACTTCTCAGTTTCCCTCATCTCAAAGGTTGACTAGAGCACAGAGTGAAAAGTTTGGGATGACTCCATTTGAATTCCCTCTACCAAGCCGTAAGAGGGCTAAGAATACACCATAAGAATCCCATAGTGAGGTTCTATCATCATCACCTCAATCATCCTCATTCATTTCATCCATCTCACCAAAAGGTCAATCGCCCACCTAAAAACTCCAAATCTGATTTACACAGGTACTCGAACACAGGCCTTCTCTACCCAATCACCTTTAACCACTGGAACATCTTCCTCTACATAGATACCAACGATGGCTCAAAAACCTCCAAGGCCATGGACCAATCCAGGAGCAGTACTGATGACAAGGCCTTTACACCAATTTCTAGCCCATCCCAAAAAGTGGCTACAAAAGTTCAATCTTGATAATGGCCTACTAGCTGAGGAGCACATAAACAATGCTATGTTTTCCATTAACCTAAATGAGGTAGTAGTAAAATATGCAGTTGTAATATTATTCCCTTATACCTTATAAGGATCAACAGGATCATGGTACTTTTCATTACCACTAGGTTCTATTAATAGTTGGGATGCCTTTCAAGAGAAGTTCCTAGCTAAATTTGGAGATGACAGATCCATGGCTACCATTCTCAATGATCTCTCCAATTTGAAAGCCGAACCTAACGAACTGGTCAAATACTTCAATTCTTGTTTCAATAAGTTATTGAATAAAACACCAACGACATCCAAGCCCAGCGATTAAGTCCAAAATGAATGGTACATTTCTTCCCTCCCTTCCAACACAACTATTTTCGTCGATAGATCTTCCAAACCAACTTTCACACGAAACATGAAAGAAGCAATAACTAAATATACAAGAAAGGAAAATCCAAGAAAGTGACTTTTAAGGATGAATCCAAGAAAAAAGAACCTAAATATCCTTTTGATCTTGAAGGCTTACAAAATGTCTTGAAAACCATGTCTAATGAAATGGTTGATATCAAGAAACAAGTAGTAGAGACTTCCTCAAAGAAATCTTTCAGAGCATATAAAAGGAATCCCTCCATTGATCCTAAGCCTCCAAGCACTATATCAAATGCTGAATCATATATGGAGGATGATGAAGTCTCAACAACTGAAGAACAAACAGATGATGAAGAAAAGGTCAAATTACAAGGAATGTGGGACCTTATCCTTCCCGATGAAGATACACAAGAAGCACTACCTGTTGCGACCCAGAGTAGAAATCATGTTGATTTACTTCAAACAAATCCAAAGGAGAAGGTATCAACTTTGTCTCCTAGGGAAAAAACAATAGGTAAGATTTTCGCATCCAAATATACCCAAATTGCTCCTCTTCAATCAAATTATTCCCCTCCAGCTATGACCCTGATAGTATCCTATGAAATGGAATACAACATTGTGGCTGATATGAACAAGACTAGGGCAAACATTAACTTTCATGAGCTTAGAAAGTTGAAACATCAACAAAAGTTGTTGTTGAAAGAACTCAAAGCAGTCCCTACTTTGTCTCTTCCTACCATTGTAGTCTCACAAGTTGCCCAAGAAATGGGAAGGCCCCCTAGTACTTCAATAGATAGAATCGATCCTGCAAATATTTCTCTAATTGGAGGAAGATCTAAATCCCATACTCCTCCATTTTTGGACTTTTGAAATTTCCAGCAAAAATATACACAACTATTTAGTTGACTATGGAGACTCATCTAATATTTTACCAAGAATAGTTTGTGCAAAATTGAATGTTCAACCTCAAAAATCCATTGTGCACATTGTGTAGTTAGACCGATCCCAAGTCGAAGTTATAGGGGAAATTAATCAAGTTACCATTAGAATTTCATCGTACCCTAAAGTGTGTCAAGTCATTGACATTCTTGTAGCTAATATTCCTGAGTTCTACAACTTAATCCTTAGTAGAGAGTGGTCAGAGAAGCTCCATGGTTATTTTGTGACTGACTTGTCTCACATGTCGCTTCCCTATAATGGTAAGCCAAATAAAATAAGGATTGATCATAAAAAACATCAAAAGTGTATTGTTACAAAATTAGAAGGAGAGAACGAACTAGTCATGTATAGCAACAATATCACTGGGAACTACTCAATTGAATCATTTTAGGAAATTTCAATGCAAATACTTCACCTTTCTTGGAAAATTATGTTGTATCTTAAGTTGAAAACTTTTCGCAAACAGATACTTCTAAGTGTATAAATTTTGTAGATAAACCTGTAGTTAGCTGTTTATTTTGGAAATTATTTTTTAGCAGATCTAAATCCAACGATGGAGCAAGAGCAGGATGCATATTAGTTATCCCATAAGGGGAAAATTGTGTTAGCATGCAAACTTGAATTTTATTGCACAAACAACACTGTTGAATATGAAGTGTTAGTTTAAGACATGTATAAAGCCATCGACCTTAATATCAAACACCTTCAAGTTTTTGGGGATTCAGAAATTGTGATAAAAGAGGTAAGAAATACTATACACTATTTTCTGGACATTTGAAACATTATCAAATTTTAGTACAAGACCTTACTTCTCACTTTACAACATTTAATATTTTCCCTGTCCTAAGACTCCAAAATTCAAGAGCGATCCACCAGGATATTATAGTCTTGATCGCTTTATTGAATTGATTTTTAGGCCTTCTATTCCATACAATGTCACCAATTGGTGGGTCTTTAATAACGATCTAGATATCATAAGAGTTTTTACATCAGAAGGTTGTTATGATGACCAGATAATTGATGAAGATCAACATGATGACCACCTTAAGCGAGAAGCAATAATGAATTATATAGCTACATCTGTTGTTAAGATTTAAGATTTATATGATCTTAAGGACAGATTCAAAATACTGACCAACTCAAAAATCCAGAGTTCAACTTTGAGGTTTGCATTAGTTAATCTTGGAACTGACCTTAAACCTCAAAATATCAATCAAGGCATTGGTATTACATGAGACGAAAAATCACCCTTCATACATTTGTTGAAGAAATTGAGAAAGATTCATCCCAATTTAGAAAATCAAATTAAATCTGAATTGAATAAACTATTGAAAGCTAAGATTATTTTCCTGGTGATACATTCTAGGTGGGTCTCCAACTTCGTCCCAATTAGGAAAAAGAATGTTTATATTTGAATATGTATAGACTTCCACAATCTTAACAAAGCTTGTCAAAAGAATAACTTTTCGTTAACTCCCATGGAACAGATATTGCAATTAGTTGTAGGCTCAGAAATAATGTCTTTCCTGGATGTATTTTCACGTTATAATCAGATTCTAGTACATCCATATGACTGGCTAAAGACTACATTTAGAACAAAATGGGGAACCTACACCTATCAAAAGATGCCATTTGGATGAATCAATGTTGGTGCAATGTTTTAAAGAGACATGGACATAGCTTTTGAAGGTTTGGTAAACAAATCAATGGTAATCTATTTAGATGATATAATCGTATACTCTAAAAAGCACAGTAATCATGTGAGAGATTTAAAACAAATATCTGAGCGTTGTCAAAGGTACGAAATTTCTCTTAATCCCATGAAATAATTTTTTGTATTAAGTGAAGGAAAACTCCTTGGATTCATTGTATCCAAACAAGGGATTCACATTGACCCTAATAAAAAGAGAGAAATTTCTGAAATTCCTTTACCTCATAACAAAAATTCTATGCAATATTTCCTAGGTCAGATAATTTTTTTCAAAATATTTGTCCCTAAATTATCACGAATTATTTTAGCTCTTCAATCCATGATTAAGATAAACTCTTTTTTAGATGGGGACACACATAGCATGAAGCCTTTGATTCGATTAAACAAGTGATCATAAATTCTCCCTCTTTAGCAACTCCGATTTTTTCTAGTCATTTCACTTTATATACTTTTGCTTCCGAGAAATCATATGCAACTATATTAACACAAGTCAATGATGATAAAGTCGAAGCACCAATTTCTTTCTTTAGCTCCAATTTACAGGAGGATGAATTGAACTATTCATATGTTGAAAAACAAGCCTTTGTTATTTTCAAATCCATAAGTCATTTCAAACCCTTCCTTCTCAAAATCCACACAAAGGTAGTAGTACGATTCTCAAAAGTGAGAAATCTATTAATACAAAGGGATGTAGGTGAGAAGAGGACAAATTGGGTAACAACACTGCAAGAATATGGCATTGAAATCAGAGCAGGAAAATTTTTAAAAGGTCAATATTTTTGAAGAAGTTTAGCAGGAGCATCCAACTTATGAGTGCTACAAGATTGAGGTGATGATATACAAGTATATGAGGTAATCCTTAATGACATTGAATCCATATATGTTGATATCGTCTTTTATTTAAGAAATGGGTATGCCCCTCCACAACTAAGTTACCAAAGAAAAAGGGATTTGAGGCTAAAATCTAGTCAATACAAAATCATCAATAATATGATATTTAGAATAAATTATTATTTTGTTTTGCTTAGATGTCTTGAAAAATTTGAGGCAGAAAAGGTTTTGCAGGAACTCCATGATAGACCAGTTGGTGGACATTATGGAGGGGATACAACTGCACATAAAATCTTGCATGCTAGCTATTATTGGCCAACCTTATTCAAGGATGCACACAGTTATGTAAGGAAATGTAAAGTTTGTCAAATGGCTTCTGGAAGACAGAGGAAACCCATATTACCATTGCAACTAGTCAACATTGAACGACCATTTGAAAAATGGGGACTAGACATAATAGGTGAGATCGTTCCTCACTCCTCTAAGTAGCATAAATACATTCTTACAGCAACTGATAACTTCACAAAATGGGTGGAAGAAATTCCGCTTAAGGTAGCCAATTCTGAAAACATCATTCAATTCATCAATCAGTTTATTATTACCATATTTCGTTTGCCCTCTGCCCTTATGTTTGATAATGAATCTTACTTTTCAAGAAATAATATGACATAGTTTTATCTTAAAAGAGGTTTTAAACTTAAATACTCTGCTAACTATTATCCTCAATGAAATAGCTTAGCTAAATCTACAAACAAAAATCTCATAAGGATGATTAAACGAACCATTGATCAAAGTCAGAAAAATTGGCATAAGTATTTAATATTTGCTCTATGTGTTAGGATATTCTAACACATAGGAAATAGTTAAGTATAACTTGGTCTAGTAGAGAGTTAGGTAAAGTGTGTTTCTTTACTATGTACTTTTGTAACTTACAATCCGACGGTCACGATATGTAGTGATCCAACGGCTCATTCTCTCCTCGGTATTACCGACAATTGATCTGTGGCTTAACACCCGATTGGTCCATGATCTCTATTTAAAGAGCATGGAGGGTCATTTGTAGGTTAACCGTTCATGAGAGAAGCTTATGTAAAATTTCATTCTTTTATTAATAAATTTCCTGAAGTGGCCGCGTTGGCTCAGGCCGTGGACTGTTTCGCTCTTTGAGGGTTTTAACCATGTCAAAAATACTGGTGTATTGATTTGTGATCTGTTTGTGAGTGGTGTCCTTTGGTCTTCTGTCTGAGGAACTTACCCTGTAAATTCCTACACTATGGGCAGATCAAATAACACAAAAGGCCTCCATAGGCACTTCTCCTTTTAATTTGGTCTGTGGGAAAGAAGTTGTCCTCCCAAAAAATGTAGTTATTCCCTCGCTAGCCCTGTTCACTTTATTGAAAAAAATCCTTCCTATTCTATGAAAGTGAGATAATTACAAATCCTTAAGCTCAAAAGGAAAGGGAAAAGGCCAAAATTACACACACACATCATCAAGAGTTAGTCAAAGCTTCCTTTGATGCAAATTTTATAAGTACAAAATCCTTTCAACTGAGAGACCTGGTATTGAAATGGGATAAAGCACGCAAGGAAAAATGTAAGCATACCAAGTTCCAACAAATGTGGCTTGGCCCGTTTCAGATTGTGGAACATATAAGCCCATCAACCTTTTTATTACAAGATTTATCAGGTAGGAGAGAATATCTACCTATTAATAGGCAGATCCATAAGAAATATTTCTCATAGAAGATCGCCTCTTCTATTCCTTGTATATCATTTCTTTTACTTTTTAGGAAAGAAAAAATTGAGCAACATTTACTTTTGGCTTTAGAAATAATAGTCTCTTTTATATTTTGACTTTTCTCTTATATAAATAAAGATGGTTAAGAAGATGACTTTCACATTTGAAACATGAGTTAAGTTTTATCTTTCTTAAATTGCTTTTTTTTGCCGAAATTATTTGTTTTTTTCTAAACCTCGAATTTATACAAAAACCTTTTCTCTACCATCAGTCAAGAAAAGTATATTCAACAAAGCAAAGTCTCTCTACAGAAAAGCATCTTTAACTCTACAATTGTCACCCAGAATCTCTTAAGCAGTCAATGATTCTATGCATGTAGTAATATTTCATCCTTAGAGTGTAATTCTAAAATATGATTAAACATAAAGGATAAGAGGTCTCATCAAGATCTGGCTTACCATGATCATAAAGAAATAACTAGCTAACATTACCAATACTGCATATCAAAACAGGTTAATGGCTTGAGATTGTATCAATCAAAAGACAAGGGGTCACATTAAGAGCCATCTTGTTTAGCTAAGTTATAACCAGTGAATGGCATTGTCAATTTTGGGCACCAAACCAATATAATGGCCATTAAGGAGTAAAATGAAAATTTTAAAGAAAAGAGAATTGTTTAGAAAAACAAGTATATAAATCTAAACTTATCTTTAAGGATTGCATTCTTATCTAGATGGGATACTGAATCATTGTTGGTTAAAAGGTAATCTTGTCCAGGCTATGAACGCTTGCTGGCAGAAAAGGCTCTACCTATGGCAACTGAGTACACTCAAAAGATGGTTTGTGAGTGTCCCCCTATTTTTATCTTTAAAACCAAGTAATGACTGATGTAGACAAAGCAATTTTCATATTGAAAATATTGATAAAGAGAATGATAATTAGGTAGGTGTTGTTTTTATGATTCAAATTGATGTTACTTAACATATATTTCATGTATTTTCATTTTTCTAAACTACCATTATTTTGGAAGTTTTTTTTAGAAATTTTTAAAAAGTATCAGAGATAAATGGATCTTCCAATGAATCACCAATTGTTGTGCTATTCAAAAAACACCCTATTTTTTAACATAATAATTAATATTGTATTATGTCAACAGGGACCCTTAAAAATTCCTTCCAAAAAATAAATTTAACACATAGGCATTTTCTTCTTATTTTGGGAACAAAGCAAGATATCAAGATAAAACCCTTTGAAAAGCTATCAAATTCTTTTCTTTTCACATATCGCGTGATCAAGCATGTCAAAATCCTTGTTAACAACCAAAACTCACGAAAAAGAAATCAAAAGGTATTTCTGCACTTAACCTTGAAACTATTAGACTTTTCATTTGAACTAAGTCCTAAAACATTTCTTATTAAAGTCAAGCCCGCATCACCTATTGCCACTTAAAAAGAGCGCACCCTCACAAAGTGTCTTTAACCATGATATATGTGATATTATGATGACACGTTCACCCTTATTGCATCGCATTGGAAACCCTTAAAAAAGATCCAAAACCTTATCAATCGTGTGATATTGTGAAATGCGATGGGAGTCCGGACCCGATTACCAACTATGTTATAAAAACACTCAAGTCTGCCACAGAATGAAAAAAGGCTTTACAAAGAAAATCCTATCAAATAAGCTATGCTTTGGAAACTCATAAAGAACGCCCTGCATATCACATTTCACATAAAACAAAGGAATGGGAAAGAAAGTGCATAAATGAAATGTGGTAATGCGATTTGCGATATTTCAACGCAATTCGCAAAATCAAAATTTTTGTAGTTAAAAAGCTCACCACCCTAATAATTTTATTTCCCGACATATGAGGCAAAACATTGATGAGAAATAGATCTAGGGAAAAGGAACCATTAGTAGGAATTTAGTATGGGTTATTGGCATTTACGTTTGAAAAGTTGTTGGACATGATACAATATCTTCTTAATTGCATTTAATAAGAACTCCTTTCTTGTCACCATTTCAAAGTCATCTGTATCATTCATTCTTATGTTCATTTTTACTTGTGTCTATCCAATAGATTTTGCCTCACTCCATTTTCAGGAACAATCCACAACAAGAGTTATTGGGAGCAATGGAAAAGAGGTTGAAGGTAGTCACGTTAGAAAAATATGAAATTATCCCTCTGTTCTCTGACACCACATGTAGCAAAGACAGAGGAATCCCAACATGAGAGGCCACGTATGATTTATTAGAAGAAGAGAAACCAAGACCTATGGTAATAAAGGCAAAAACCGATGGTCATATTTCCTCTAACGCCTCCTTCCTCAAGATAGCATGCTCATTTATGCCCGCATAGCCACAAGGCCAAATATAATTCCATATATAGATATGGTTAAGTGGATAATAAATCACGTGGACGTCTCAAGCAAAGAATTCAAGAATAGAAGGTAGGAGGTTATGGGATCTTTTTCACTGGACAGACTGCAGTTTATGTACATCTACAAGAGCCACAAAATCTATACAATAAATAGTTCCTCGAGGAATTTTCTAATGAGAATGAATACCCAGTAGATGTCACGTGGACCTGGATTGAAAATAATGGCAAGATCAAAAAGGATAATATGGGTATGTATTCTACAACATCTGTCTCTCCCCCTCATAGTTTTGCAGCAGCCATGCTATGTGGAATGTTTCACAAGCCTGATAATACTAAATTTTCCCCAGAATGGTTGCCATTAATAGATGTAGACGTAAATGCAACAATAATGAATTGGGCCCAAATTTTGTTTGATAATTTGGCGAAAGCCATAATGGAGTATAGGAGAAAGAGGAGTATCTTTTCTAGGGTTTTTTCATGAGTGCCTATGTAATGGATGCTATTTGTTTTGGTTCCAAATTTCTATCATGGGATGGAAGTGGACTATCCAAGACCCACTTCCTATCCGTATATATCATAAGAGTATGTGGGAGTCTCAGTTTCGCCCCCATTTTTACAAAATTTATCAAGGAGTAGATATCCTAACTATAGCTAAATGTTTTGGGGAGGAGACATTTACATATATCAGACTATTCAAGAGCATTTCTTCACTACATGTCCTCCCATACTATGTCCCCGATAAGTTAATGGCCAAGGAGATAGACTACCAACAAGTAGGGGAAGGTGGGCTGAGCAAAGGGTTAAAGGAACAGAAAAAGGCCATTTGGCCTACATTTCCGTTGCAATGTGGTGCGTTTGCACTACATGATTTTCAACATGCATGCAAGGAAGCAAAGATTATGAAATATCAAAAATTGATTACATTCTCAGGAAGACAGTATGACCAAAATGACACCGCTAAAGACTTCACTACTATGGTGAAAGTAAAACCATTCACCCATGAAGAAGATATATTCGATGACCTCTTCCTACAAAAAAGAGATTTTTTCAGAAGTGACGCATATGGCATCACTACATTTTTACCTAGACGATCTTGAAGCCTTCCAGGAATATAGGGAAACGATATTATTATAGGTCCCATTAGATCTACTACAGATTTAACCAATAATGGAGCCAAATCACAATGTAAGCTTAGATGAAAACTCAAGAGAAAATTCCATAGAAAATTCCTAAGCAGTGTCCAAGGAAAAGTCTACTTATGAGTAAGAGCACTCAAAACTATAGTCTCAAAATGGGGGTAATAAAAATAGAGAGTCTGAAAGGGACACAACCAGAACCACAGAAGGAGTAGTTGAACAAACCTCGAAAAAGAAATCGGCTGAACTGCCCACTACTTTCAGTAAGTCAGTGAAACCCCCATTTGTTGATTTAGAAAAATAATGGGAGAATTTTAATAAGAATCTCCATACAAAGGAACAAACATCTGAGACACAGACTCCACAACACAAATCAACTCAAGAAATTACAGTGGAGAAAGTTTGTTGGATTGTGTTATATTCTTTCCACATAGTTAACAGGGGGTTTGAGGGGTACCAGTAAACCCACTTTATGGGGTCTGGGGCAGCGCCTCGGAAAAATTTTGGTTTTGGACCCTGTGTTAGGTTGGGCGGACCCACCTATGGTTTTGTGAACGATTTTCGCACATGTATTTTAGACGCGATGGTTTTCGGTCCATGGTATTGGATGCGATGGTTTTTTGGTCCATGTTATTGGACGTGATGGTTTTTTGGTCCATGGTATTGGATGCTTTGGCATGTATAAATATGTATTGTAACATTGAAAGGAAGATAATGAAAAATCAAGCTGGTAGTCCCGGTTTTGGGATCTAGGGGAAAATCTCTGTGCATATGTGTTTTTATGTGTTATGCTCTCGTATTGTTTATTTTTCTGTGACTTAGAATTCGTATGCAGGTAATTTCTGTACAGTATTAAAACCTACAAAATTGTAGGCACTCAGGATGTGGAGCTCATTCCTGCCACCCCCACTTCTGAAATTATTTTGAGAATTAAGGAAATTCTTACATTAGATGTTTTTTATAGCCCTACCTATAGAGTTGTCATCGAAAGGCGGAGGAAGAAAATAAATTTAGATGTTGCAGTTATTACCACTCCCAACAACGAATCAATGGACACTGTCTGGAAATATTCACCCATGAACCCATCTGAGAACCTTATGAGATTGTCACAATTTGCAGGAGCCTATGCTACGACAGCTATTAATAAAACAACAAAGATCCAAATGCTCCTAAGTGAAACAGAACAAAAGGTTCTACTTTTGGAACAACAATTAGAGCACGAAAAACTTGACCAACAAGTAGAGTTACAAATAGCCAAACTACAACATGAGTTTGAACATATGGAAATACAACATCAAGACAGCCTAGCAGAAAAGGATGTGCAGATTGAAGATATGGCATAGAAGTATAAAGATAGTTCACAAATCAATTAGTTCGTAAAAGAATAACTCAGCCTTAACGCCCTACTAATGCAACAAAAGGAAGATCTATACCAGAAAATATTGCAAATAATTCCTTATTGCAAGATCAGTGATAAGCTAACAAACCAAGTCGTTGACATGAGACTTGAGTATGACAATTTCCATAAAAGGATTTATGACTTTATCACCTAGCAAGAATCAGAAGATTGGAGAACGGTTGATTTGCCAAAACTGGAGGAATCACATAAAGAAATTCTATTTACAGACTTGGATTCTCAGCTCAAGTAAGAAAAAAAGGCAATAGCAGTCGCGACAGTAGTAGAAAACAACATCGTTAAAGCAATTAATGAAAATCGACATGGTGCCAACCTAGTTTCAGAATCTATACCAGGATTTCTTGCAAATGCCAATCAGCTAGAGTAGTAATGGAGACAAGCAACAAAGGAAAGGGAGGAAGTGATCATATAAACGAGAAAGATGAATTAGGAAGCATACTAGAAATTTTTAGTCAAACCATACAACCACTAGATGACCTTACAATGCCTAACTACCTCCACATAAAGAATGGTTCCACCACTGATGGACATTATATTTATTGGATAGTTGAAATATGTTATCGACGAATTGACATAGCTCAAACCAATGACGAATATCTGCAATCTTCAGGATCAAATGCAAAGGAGTTAGTAACTTATTTTATTTTTATTTTAGTTTTATTTAGCATAGTCTAAGGAAGTTCATTTAAACCTCGTCAACTATTTTTTTAATAATCTATTTTAGGACCTATAGTTTTAGTATTTAAACTCCTCTCTTGCATTTAGAGAGAGGTCCATAAATTTTATCATAAACATTTTTCAAAACATGCACTTTTGTACCGTTGAGGAGGTTCTGGTGGAATGAATGGAATATGATCTATTTTCTTTTGAATATCTAGCATGTTCTACTGAATTTTCACTTTTGCACTCTTATATGATGTTGGATTGATTCGAACTAGGTCGATATTGCTGAAACATATGAGAAAAACTTATCATATATGGTACTTTTATCTTGTGATTCTATTTTATTGATGTATAAGGCAATCACTTTTCTTCAATTATTTTATGTATGAAAGTTTTAATTTCGGTTAGCATTATTGCCCTTTTGTATGGTGTCGGCTTTAATTTTTGCTAAATATATGATCAATTATATATGTGATATATCTTTCACAATCGTTTTGGCTAACTATTTATACAAAATAATTATTGTTAAGTGATTTCACTTCTTGTTGCAGTTGAGTGATCTTTATTACCAATTTATATAGGACATTATTGTAGATCACATACTTTATTCCTGGGCATAGTTATAGTTTAATATTGTTTAAACTAGGATATATGCATGTGTTCAAATAGTTTAGATTAGATTACACTTAGCTTAATCATCCCCCTGTTACATCATTATCACCCCATCAACACTATCGTCAAGTTGATTCTGGTGGTATGTTTGATTTTCAAAATGGCATTCGTATGAGGAAGTTAAGGCTATTTGAAGTTTTGTGGAAACAAGGAAAAATAATACACAGTCAGCAGTGTGGGACCCATAGATTCTGAGGTGGAAATAATATGTGGCTACGCAATGGCCATGTGACAGTTCCAAAAAAGGACAAGTGGTAGTGCCATAACAGGACAAGTGACAACTTCAAAGTAGGACAAGTGGCAACATCAGAGCAGGGTATGTGGAAGCACCAGAGCAGGGCACATGACAACGCACAAGTCAAATCTAGTGCTGACACGTGGTAGTAGGGTGGCACATCCATAGCTTGAACAACCACCGAAAGTTTATCAGTCGAACTTGCAACCTCTGAGTTGTTGGCCTAGAATATTACTAATGACCTAGGAGTTTTATTTGTTATAAAATGGCAGAGAACTATATTTAATGTTTCGTTATAATGCAATGGTGGGAAAGGGTTTGCAGAGCCCGCCATATCAAGAAGGCCCACAGAACCACAGTTGTTTTAATATGCATCCAACTATACCTCCAAACGTGGTGTGAAAACCATATGTTATTTACTAGAATCTAATATTAAACCATAAGTTATAACTATATGCCATAGGTAAATTTCATATATATATTCGCTGGTCTAATGTTAAACCATATTCTAAAGTTATATCATTGGAACGGGTTTTATATTCAATGTAAAACCATGCAATATATATTGTACGTTATAGATGATATGTCAGTGTGTTGAACTCTAACATTAGACCATTCGATATAATTGTATTGCTATGCAATGCCAAGCAAATCCGGGGAGGACCGCGGGTTTGAGCCCAGGACATCCCGTGGGTATTATAAAAGAAAAACATTATTCCATTAGCCAAGGGAGATACAAGTAGTTCATTTGTAAGTGTTTTAATGTTTCCTGTAAATTCATTTTGAGGCATATCTCACCCAATATTGGGTGCTTTCATAATCTTAAAGTTGTGTCAGAAAGTTGAGGCAGAGACTTTTCAACTAACAGTAGCCATTGAATCCTGTGAGAAGATTCTAGACTGGTGAATTTTTATGTAAAGAGAATTTATGAGTATTTTCAATACATAGGACACCCAATTCTTGCTGACCGGAAGGTGTAGTCTAGGAGGGATGAACTTCGTCACCAAATTTGTTGTGTTTTCTTCTTATTTCTGTTGTTCATGATTGATTTCATATTTCAATTTCTTATGTTTAAGGAACACAAAAGTCGATTTTCCTTATTAATTCACTTACAATTACCCTTAGTTAATATTTAAACAAATTGAGAAAATAGTGAATTATATTGTTTTTGGATGACATGTGTGAGCTTCATGCCCTATAATCTCATACTGGTGTGCACCAATCCCCTCGATCCAGACTCAGACCTTTGTGAACCAATCAATGAAGAAGAGAAGAAGCAAATGATTGGTTATTTACAGATAAGATGAGGTCACTTGTATTTATAGGCATCCAAGGGTGTCCATTTTCCTATTAGGCTTGACCTGTCCATATGTGTAGATGTGGGCTTTTCTTCAAAAGAACACTTTCGCTTGTGCAAATTGAATGCTTCAATAATCAAAATTAGTCCTCCCAAAAAGAGGAATCTAGTCCCATTGTTGGAATTTGTCATTGAGCTTCCAAATTAACACTCCCTCTCAGCTAGAGAGAAAATCCAACTACATTATGTAATGATCATATGTAACTTGTCATCATACCATGTCGCATTTCTACTCAACTATATATGTTGAAACATCCTTTAATCTAAAGAACAAGAATCATGAGGGAGATTTAACTACCAACTTATTAGGACAATGAGGAAGCTAATATGGGACACTCTCACCTCATGTCAACTCATGTAGTATCCCCTAGATGATTTTCCATCTAAATAAAATAATAACAAGGTCATGGGACACGTATTACAAGTTGAATGTTGGGGAAAACGTAGTGATGGGTATCACTTATGAATAATTAATGGCTCTGGAAATTGGTAAAAGCATTGGCAAAGAAAAGTGGAAATAATTGTCATTTTATTTATGAAAATAAAGGACAATGGGAGAAAAGGAAGGTGAAGAGACATATATTTGCATAAGTAGGGAATTGAAGCAAAAAATAAGGAAAATGAAGGAAATGGAGGCCTCAATGATAAACAGGATTCTAACTGTTAGTTCACAACCTTTTGTTAGTTTAGTTTTCAAGCTCTCATTTTCATTCTCTCATTCTCTCATACTCTTGCACACATAGAGTATTCTTGGACCATTATTGGAGCACTTTGAAGTACATTGGATTTGGAGAAAGAAGGAAAATTAATATAGGAAAGCGTAAGGCAAAAATTTGATCAACAACTGCACCTAGATTGCTTGTCAGGAAGCATGTTGCATGTGTGATTTCCTTACTGATTTAAGGATGTGCAGTATATGCATGTTATTTTCTAGATATGTGTTGTCATTAGCATGGATATTTTCCTGTAGTGTCTATTAAGAAATTTATGGTAGAGAGATAAATTATTACTAATATTTATCAAGATTTAGAAAGAGGAATAATATAATAACCAAAAACGAAACACATAATATTTATCTAGGAAAACCCCAAATCTAGGGAAAGACCCAACCCAATGAGATCTCATTAGAATTGGCCAAAACCCTAGCCAATCCAGCTAATTGGGCCTTCACCACTCACTTCCAAGCCCACATTACAATGAAGTATTCCCATCCTTTTATAAGCTACATTTCACGCAATACCATAGACCATAATACCATGGGTACACTATATCATGTGCCTCCTAAGTAAACTTGACTCAGATAGAGTAAAAGAAGGTTAAGCAGTGATGGTTTTGGGGCACATGGTATTGTGCAACCATGGTATTCTGCCCATGGTATTATATGTAATGGAGCCTATAAAACGCTGGAAGGACTTCATTGTAATGCAAGGCCTGGAGGTGAGCGGTGAAGGCTCACTTGGTCGGATTGGCCAGCGTTTTGGCTAGGATAATGAAATTTCATTATAATTGGGTTTTTCCCCAGATTTGGGGTTTTCCTAGATAAACATCTGTGTTCATGTGTTTATGGTTATAGCTGGTTATTTTTTATATTTGTTTCTCTCAGTAATTCTTCGTAATTAATTTATGTTCTTGCGTAAATTTCTTAACAATAGGACTCTGGACACCACATATCTCCACAATGGTATGATATTGTCCACTTTGGGCCTAAGCCCCCATGGATTTGCTTTTGGACTTACCCCCAAAAGGCCTCATACCAATGGAGATATTTGTCCATCCTTATATACCCATGATCCTCCCCACTTCTAGTCAATGTGGGACTTTGGTCGTATACCCAACAATCCTCCCCTCGAACAAAGGACCATCGAGCCTCCCCTCAAATGATTATCCATCCATCCACTCTCTACCAACCAGGATTCTCCACTCCAATGGGTTGGAAGCACACGCCTTACATGGAGCACCACTTGCCTCGATAGCTTGCTCTATCCCAGGTCAACTCCTCTTCACCGTGTTGGGACTAGGACACGTCCATGAAGAATCCGGAGCACACCGCTTGTCTTACCGAGCTCATCCATGGATCCCATCATGATATTACCGGGGCCCACCACCTTCGTTTGGTATTCCGAGGATTCATCCACTTGGCTAACTTTGGGGCATGGCTCTGATACCACTTGTAAGGACTCTGGAACTCACATATCTCCACAATTGTATGATATTGTCCACTTTGTGCCTAATCCCTCATGGATTTGATTTTGGACTTACCCCCAAAAGGCCTCATACCAATGGTGATATTTGTCCATCCTTATATACCCATGATCCTCCCCACTTCTAGTCAATGTAGGACTTTTGTCGTATACCCAATAGTGCCCTAAACTACGACTATTTAAGTAGGTCAACCTTAACTCAAACCCCAAGTAAAATTTACCCTACATTTCCCCCCGTAAACTTGACTTGGGGTTCCTTGACTAAATCTAGCCAAATCCAACTAAGTGAGACAATATTTCTCACTCTATCCCTTGCCCCCTTCAATGTTTTTACCGCGGATTTGTTAACCCGACATCCCCCTATTACCTAGGTCTAACCCAGACTTTATCGGTAATTACCCAGGGGTACACATGCCTTACTAGGTCTTACAACATTATTCCCATTTACATGCAAATTAAAAATTTCACTCCATTATAATAAAAAAAATTACCCTTGTTGTTGTCTTTGTACATATGAAATCAATGTCCATATAAAAGAACCCATCTACCGGATTACATGGCTCACTACATGTTGTAACTGCCAGTTATCTAGGTGTTCTTTTCAGGTACATAGTTCATCAATTAATTAATTAGCATGCACATATCCTCCTCATCCACTGAATCTCCCATGACCCAATAGTGTGCAACTTTTCTTCACAATCTATGGCTTTTGATTCAGATCTACAAGAAAAAATTAATTATCTCTCTATCTACTAGGCCAATACAAACCCGTGGCAATAAAAAACATCCTTCTAAAACCAACTTAGCTCTAATACTAGTTGTTAAGAAATTTACAGCATAGAGATAAATTATTACTGAGATTTACCGAGATTTATAGAGAGGAAAAGTAAAATAACCAACAACAATACACATAAATATTATACACATAATATTTATCTAGGAAAGACCCAACCCAATGAGATCTCATTAGCATTGGCCAAAACCCTGGCCAAGTTGGCCAAATGAGCCTTGATCACTCACCTCTAGGCCTATATTAAAATGAAGGAAGCCCAACCTTTTATAGGCTCCATTTGATGCAATACCACAGACCCTAATACCATGGGTACACTATACTGTGTGCCCAAAATCACTACTATTTAACCAGGTCAATGTTAACTCAAACCTCAACTCAATTTTACCTAACAGTGACAATGGTTTTATCCTTGCCTTGTCATTTCATAGATATGCATGGTGTTGTGGACTTTCCCACTTGTTGTTTTTGTGGTTTGCGCTCATGTTCGTTAGGGTTATGTGTTGGAGTAAATGCTCTCAAGGCCCTATAATAGCTTGTGTTGAGATACTAGTCTTCAAGCCTAAGTTGGGACAAATGCTTTGGAGCCGTTTGTGGGTTGAGTTGCTAGTCGCTGAAGAAATCAATTGTTCTTTCAGATCAGAATGAAGGGGGTACTTGTATTTTTGTTGTTGGATCTCAAGACAAGCCAGTGCTTGAGGATTTTCAAGATCCCTTCGGCATTCTTTTGCAAGCATTCGAGAAGATGAATGTTGCCTGGTTCATTAGCATAAGCCTTAGTTTCAGTTGTTATTGTGAGTTGCCTACATATACATCATTATGTCTGCTTGAGGAAAGTGAGAGCGGAATTTCAATGAGTATCCATATGGCGGATTGGTTACATTGGAAGTTTCACTTCACATGATTGTACCTATTTTCTCAATAGGTAGGTGGTTGTCATCAGTATTTGACGGCCCCAAATCTTGATGGTATGCTGCCATTAATAAGTTTTGTATGTACTGGTTTCAACTTAATAAGTCTTGAGTCATTTCTTCAGTCAATTTCAAGTTAGTTTCAAGTTAGTTTGTCTTTGAGTCATCAATATTCAGTCATGTATTTTAGATTGAGTTTTTCCAACTCCATGCCCAATGGATAAGGCCACTTGGTCTACAGTGTTCTTGGCACCTCGAAGGAGCTACCATCCCCAATGGAGAAATGTTAGAGTCAGTATTTATATCCTTCCACCAACGATCAAAAATTCTCTTACAAAGTGGTCTTAGGGCGTCAAAGTCAAATTTTGTCATTTCAATGAGTCTTCAAGTAAAATTTGGTCACTAGGTATTACGTCTAGGATTCTTTTCACTCCTTCCAAAGTTTTCCAAATATTGGTCCATGTCACCATTTGGTTGAGTGTACCATCATTCAAAGGTTTTTCATCATTATTTCAAGATCCAAAGGTTCATTTTACACCTTGTTTGTGCTTCAGTTGTGCCTAAGTAAGGCTCATTTCCCTCTCCTAGGGTTTTGAAGGTAATTTTCCTAGATGATCAAATCATCAACAAAACTTGTATCCTGATGATCATACAGGTTCCCCTATCCTTAAAATACCTTATTAAACACTTTCCATCGCTGATGTCCCTTAAATTCATCATTTTCCCACAAACCCTAGCCTATTGCTACAATTTGACACTTTTCTAAGTTAGGCCTGTGTTTCACCCTTTTCGACCCCTTCCCCTCACTCAATATTTGAAATTACACTTTCCACTACTTCCTAACATCCCTCCCTACTTCCAAAAAAATTTCTCAAGAAATTAGAAGCCCCTCATCCCCTTAATTTTCCTTCATTTCTACAAATCCCCTGTTCCAGCCATGAGGATAGGTTTTATTCAAATGATGTTTCTGAGCACAAAAAGATGAATTTGCAAATGTGACAGAGGATTTTTTCCAAAATAGACTCAAGAATAAGAACCTCCTTTAGTTTCTACACAGTTCTCATGTTTTGGGGGAAATGTCCAAAACATCATTTTCCTCAGGAGAGTGGCTGCACTTCTGGAGTGACTTTGGAAAATCACAATTTCTCCTAGATGAAATGTCGAAAATACTTTCTTGATGAGTCAAATGATAACGAGACACCAAGCTCTTTCCAATAATCTATCATGAGCTCAATTTGGAGTTGAGGAAGACCTTCAAAAGTTGACTGCAACATCACTCTTCATTTTGGCAGACTCATTCTGCACATCTTAACCAGCCTTGGGAGATTGAGCTTTTGACAGGGAAAATCAACTCCAAATTGAAAAATTAAAGATTTTTTGGAAATTAGACTGAACTTGATTTCCAACACACTATGGCATGGGAAATTTGGACATCGGGAAGGCAGCCACAAGTTAATTTTAAATCGGCACTGCATGTTTCCTTAAGGCGTTGCACGTTTCTCCAGGAGAGCAAAAATCACCTCCTCGGCTCTGATAAAGTTATTTCAACCTCAACACAAGTAAGTTGTAGCTAAGGGATGTGTCTTTTCCTCCTCACTTCAATTGATAAGTGTTTGAAAGGTTTTATTGAATATTTGGTTTAATTTCACATCTAAACCCTAGATTCCCCCAACATTATCCCTCTATTCACAATCCCTTTCATATACTCCCCTATACCTTTTTGCCCTCTCCCTAAAAATTTACATCTAACACTCTCTAAACCTTTATCCAAAAACCCTAAACCCCAGGGCCTAGGTGCTATTACTACCTAGGCTCCCGAACCCCAACCCTCATATCCATCATACTAATACTCCCTATCCCCTCCTCTATTACATAAATTCCAACAACCTAATACCTCCCTAGGGTTGGACATTAAAACACCATGGCAGAAAAAGAAAATAGATCGTACAATGAGGTAGACCTAGAACCAGAGGTTTGAAAAAATAATTGTAACTTAAAGGGCAAATACAAAGAGAGATAGTTGATGAAGCTATTCTTGATAATAATATGATCAAAGAAGACAAGGAAGGTTGTCTTCAGACCATCAATGATCACTTGGAGAAGTTATTGAAGAAATGTAAAAAGGAAAAACTTGACAGACTTGTAGAGGCTTCACTCCATGCCTAGATACACCAAACATCAGCTCCTTCACCAATTTTGAAGACTTTTGGCACATTTTAGCAAATATTGTCTTTTCCTATGTTTTTTGAGGCAATTTTATATCAGCAGCTTGGTCAAATGTGCAGCACCCTAGGTGATGCACACTTTTTCGAGGAACTTGTGGGAGGAATGGACACCAACATTGGATTTAGAATGCCCAAGAAAGTAAGTAGAACCATGTTCCATCCTTGGAAGGAAAATCTGGTATGTTGAAAAGGAAAAAAACTAGCAAAAAATCACATTTCTGCCTCATTTTTCGACCAGGTGCTGTGTGTTTGACCAGTCATCGGAGAATCCATTTTTGGAGTGTCAAATAAAGTTAATTTTAAAAACTAAAGATAGATCCATAAACTAGACATGATAAGATTTCCAACGAGATATCCTGGGCTCAATTTCAACATCAGGAAGGTAGACAAATTTGGGTTTGAACATGGCATTATGCACTTCCTTCAGGCATTGCACATTTGACACTCGCACTACGCACTTGACAGGCAGACAAATTTTTCACTGTTTCTCTTAGAAAATACTTTTCACCTGTGGGATTTTGATGTTTTCACTAATGTAATTCATAATGATGATGGCATTAAAGTGTGCTTTTGTTACCTAGGGTAGATACATCAGATGAATGGCCTAAGTGGCATGTAATGAAACAGATTGTTTCATATTAGGGATGAGTTAGTTTGACCACCCTAGTCTTTAGCTATCAGTTCAATCTTTTGTGCAACTGCTCCTCCTCTCATGGATTTGACCCCTGAGGTTAGGATTAGCTATTTTGAGGCCTATATCATGTAGTTTCTCAGTGATTTTACGAGTTGGACTCAGTGTGGATGCTCAGAGCTTGATTGTACACCTTTGTAAGCAGTTTGGTAAGAGGTTAATAAGAATTGCAACTATTTTTATGGGATCCCTATGGTATAGAGTTTTAGTACAATTTCTTCTTCTGTGATTATATATTTTTATGTTTTATGTATGTCATCATTCATTTCATTCCTTCAAGTTTAATGTTTACAAGTTTGATAGGTAGAATCCATTGTATCAATGCTCTACCTTGGGAAATTATTCAACATTCCATGTTTTCTACAGTCGAGGAAGGACCCATGATTGTCACATTCCCTTATTAGCTTCTCACCGGTATTAAACTTCTCACTTAATCAAGCCCTGGATTGCTAAAGCCTCTACCTAGATTGCCTCATAGAACACCCTGCCTTTCTGACCTAGTTTCCCAAACCTAAACTGCCCAGCTCCTCTTGATCCGGCAAAACCCCAACAAAATCCAACCAAAATGTTCGTGCTACTATACGTAGCTTAAAATCCTTTACCTGATCCAATTATCTTGACTGATATCCTTACGGAGAGAGCCCTCTCCCAGCCTAATAGGGCTAGCTACTTGTCTAAGTTTGGTTTGTGGTTAACCTGGCATTGCCTCCCTTCAACCTCAGGTCAATCTAGGTGGTAATAGATTATATAATGTTTCAGTAGAGTAAACAAGTATGAAGTGCCATGTGTCAATGTTTAAACCTTTGGACCTAAACACGATATACAAAAAACTACAGTCTGTCCTTGTTCAGTAACTTCTTACGAAATTTTAATCTGATGCTCGAAGAGAAAGTTATGATGCTTTTCCCAAGGTCACATGTTTGGGGTGTAATTGAGGATGTTGTAAAAACCTTAAGTTCATTGGATCATATCGCTAAAAATATCACGAGAAAATATTTGAAATTTGGACCCGAGGTTCAACAAGATTTCCACTCACATGAATCTTCATTTCAGCTTCTAAAACGTTGTAGAAACAAAGTTATAGAAAAAATTCCATGATGGCCTGTTTGGAGTAGCGAAACCCTAGAATCAAAACCTCTGATACCAAATGTTATGCAACGAACTCATAAAATGGAACAAAATATAGATAAATGACTTCAAACTCAGCCTCTTCGAGGGGAAAACCTTCTTCACATTACAAAAATGAACAATTATTGTATGATACAAATTTCAAAACCTCCTTTCTATATATAAAAGTCTAAGGGGTTACAATATAATCAAAGTCGACATAACAATAATAATATAAGGGCACAATAATAACAATAATGGGCTTCTATGGTGCACACTAATAACAATATGGGGACAATAGGGGCACAAAAATAATAATAAGGGATACAATGGTAATAGTAATGGTGGAATCATTAGTATTATAGTGACCTAATAGGATATGTGCATTACAAAGTAGTGTGGTGTCTCACGTATAGCCTCCCATCCCATCATTTTTCTCTAATATAGTGGAGAGATAGAGCTTGTTGGTCAAGGCCTTGCTATGTTGATAATTTTGGTTATGGTGTTGATGCTTAAAGATGGCTTATCAATCCGACCCTTCTTATGAGAATATTTTAGTTTGAGAGTATCCATGTACCGGGTGTACAATTATTAAGACAGAGTGTTGGAGAAAGAAACTAACATTGGTCTTCATAATTTTCATGTTTTATCCATGTAAAAGAAAAGGAAAAGAAGAAAATATTTTATTATTATTATTTATTAATAAAGCATACATTTCATGCTTCTAGGGATTTTCAAAGTCAAAGTGCCATTTGCACACTTTTTGAAAGAAAACAAAATACTTTAATTTTTTGTAGTTAAATCCTCAACAACAAGCTGACCCTCATATGATCAGGTCATCTAAGTCAAATAACTTGACCCTTAGCATATGATGGTAACTATATATTGTGAAGTGTGCACCTCCATTCGAAAAAAACTTAGTTTCTCTTATGTAGAAAGGCATGCGAGCCCAGTGAAGCTAGATATGTGAGTTTCATAGAGGAAAAAATAAGAGAAGAGTCTAAAGTTTTGAGGAAGCACCAATCTGAGTTAAGTAATATTTTGTCTGAATAAGAGGATATTTGAAATTATGTTTCAGGTCAAGTATGATGCGCAAGTTAGAATACTCGTTACAGTTGGAAGCTTATGAAGGCTTAAATCTATTACAGTTGGAAGGCTTGTAAGGTAATGGATCAAAAGAATGATTGACTTGGTCGTTGAGGTGGCCTTGAAGTCTTGGATTTCTCACTTGATTTGATTATATAAGAAGATAAGCAATTTTCTTGGGTTTCCCCTTGGATGGGTTTTACCCTAGCTTGGAGCATATATGTTATGTCTGCTATTTTCTGTGATCTTCATGATGTATAATTTTGATAGATTTTTTGATGAGGAAATATAAAAAACAATAATAAGAGGTTTAACATATTCACAAGCAATTATCATTAAGGATAAACTGAATTTAATTTGTAAACCTTACATTTCTCAAACGAAACTAGACTACACGACTGACGAGACCAATAATCCCACTAGGAGACAATTAAGTAGAAAATATTGTTAAAATTTGATACGGTTAAAATTACGCGTCACTTTTAGATCGTCTTAAGACATCGAGAAAGATCCTTGATGATCTGTGGTTAGAAAAGGAAAGGTCACCGGATCACAAGGCCCTTCTACTTCTAGAGACAAGCAAAGGGATGGGAAATGCTAGAGGACTTTGACCACATCGCAATTCAGAAAGAAATTCCTCTTATGACCAAATTAATTCATTAATGATTATGCCTTTGAAATCTGAACATGGTTAAGGAATAGAGAAAATGAAAAAATTATTGTCGACTCTCAATCTATCGTAAATGCATCTCAAAAAACCAATCATAGCGAAGAGATTAGGAAATTGTTGTCTCTGATTCAATTATAATCTATCTTGACCTAAGGTGGAACATTTTTTATCCAAAACATTTGCAATTTAGTTCAAACTCCTATACACATGAAAGAGGTCCAATTTTCAAACTGTGAGATGGAGATGAAGATTCTTCGATTCAAGGGGGGAGAGTTTGAGCACATTTCCTTCTTCGCCTTGGTCAATTTTCAAATGACAAGAATTGAATCTTCAAAAACTAATAGGACGCTAAATTTTTTTTAACAGCTATTTCCAAACCTTTTTGCTAAAGTGAGATACTCAACTTGATTTTTAGTCTCTAGGCCAATTCCCCATGCATATTGTGATACAAATTTTCCATAGCGATGACTAAATAAAACCCCTCTTGCTCGTGCATCCCCCTTTATTATTATTATTAACTATAAAAATAATTAATATATAAGCCTCACATATATATCAAAAGATATGGATCAAGATTCTTATACATGGAGATTTACCTCCACTTTATCTTGAATATTCTTAATCTGTAAATAGGATTTGTTACAATACCACCGACCAATACCATGGATTATGAATATCACATTAAAAAAAAATTATAACTTATTTCCTATGATACTTGTTCATGTGATATTTTTTTAATTAATCAATTTAATTACAAGTGAAAATTGAGCACAACTTTGGAGATAAATATCAACCTTTGATTTGTGTATATTACTAAGATTATTATAGAATATATTGTGGAGGTTAAATCATTACCATCAACCTAATAATTATTTGTAATAAATTTAAACTTCTGGAAGCATTATTCAAAGATAGACACTCCTGTAATTAGTTGAAGGCCATTTCACACGAGGTAAAGGATTTATAAATGCATTTTCTTGTGATAAAATTAATATTGATATAAGTAGCTACAATAGAATGAAAATTTTATTGAAATATAAATTTATGAATTTATCTATCCATCGATACTCTTCAAAAATACTACTTTGATTCATATATTTCCTTGAAATAATCACATGACTATGGTGACCATATAAATCAAATGGTTGATAAAGGTAGATATGTATCGATTTACAATAAGCATCAGAATATTTACTTCATAATATATCTCATGATGTGGAAAATTTTCAAAATAGACTATGGAATGGATATATATCAATACAAAGTTTGGGGTGGACACACCACCCATCATTAGGGCCAAAAATCATAATGATATCAAACTATTTTTGGCGAGCCTTAAATAAAAAATAACTCAAAGTATTCATTAATGATTTAATATTAAGTTAATGAAGGTAATGCAACTAGGGCCAAACTCCACATGGGTCATCTTATTTATGACATCTGATATTTTTCTTGGATTCCACTCTGTAAGAGGTGTAGGATTGATCTAAAGATCAACCGATTCCAACATGTACAAATGAATTTATGAATTTATTTTGATTATGGACAAATTGTCAAGGTCAGACAACAAACTTATGTAGGCTCAAAAGCCCAACAGTCACATTTATCCATCCTACACATTTTCTGTAAATACATGATGTGTTAGCCTCTTTTGGACACACTCATCTTCACACTTATCTTTCTCTCCTCATTGATTGGGTATGGATTTCTAGGTCTCTCTCTCCACAAGTCTGAAATTTTAGAAGAGCGAAATTTCAGGAGGCTGAAATTTTAGGAGAGCAAAATTTCAGGAAGCCAAAATTTTAGGAGATCAAATTTTTGGATAGCTTGACCAAGCATTGACCATCATGCATTGACCTACTTTGACTTCATTTTTGTGAGGGATATCTCTATTTGGGAAGGCCTCATTTTTGTGCATAGAAATTGAGGCTAAACATTGATTGTTGACTAACATTGAATGAAGCTAGGGGTGAATGCAGGTGGGTTGCTTGACCAAATTTTGACTGGGCTATTCTAGGATTTTTTGAGGGTCGATTCATCTTGTTGTTTGGAGGCCAAAGTTGACTGATCTTTACCAATTTTTTTAGGGTCAAATCTACCCTATTAACCAATGTTGACTTTTCTAGTTAGGGACATTTTTTTGCTGTCATAAATTATCATATTTGTAAATTGTACTATCTCTATCCATTGAAATATTGAAGACTATAAGAAGAATTGATCAAGGATTCCCCACATTGGGGTTTTTCCCAAGCTGGTGCCACATCTTATGTCCTCTTCTCGTCGCTTGTCTTCTACTATTTATGTTTAAGTTCTATCTAGATTTTAATATCATGTTGATGTGATTGTTAATCTGAATATTGATAATGGGCTAGTAAACAACTTGAAGTAAAATTGCTATAAAGCATAGAACATACCATTTTTTCCTAAACTTAATATAGTATCAGAGTTGAGGTGAAGAAAATCCCAAGCATGAGTGAAAGAGCAATCACCAAAGATAGTTGGACAAGGGAAAAAGGCTTAATGGGTTCCTCATCCTACTTCCCAGTTGAAGACAAGCTCCATGATAAACCTGAATATCATGGATGGAAGATGTCTCTTGATTTCGCGTTGGAAGAAAAAGAAGTGATGGACTATGTGCAGGGTAAAATCCTTGAATCTCCTTCAAATGCACCAATTGCTACAAAGACCAAGTGAAATAGGGTTGAAGTGAAAGAAAAGAAGATTATTAGGGATTCCATTGACAAGTATCTAGTGGCTTACATCTCCAAATTGAAGACCTCCAATGAGCTCTATCACAGGTTGGTCGACATGTTCAAGGTTAGTAATGTAAATCAAATTCTATTTCTCAAGAATAAGTTAAAGGATATTAAGAAGGGAAAGGATGAGGATATTCAATCATATTTCTTAAGGATTATTGAGAACAAGAATGATCTACTCTCTATTGGAGAATTCATTCCTGACAAGGAACTTACTTTCACCACACTTGGAGGACTCCCATTTGAGTGGTATGTATTTAGAACCACCATCCTCAACAATGAACTAATTCTAGGGTTTTAAGAATTGATGCCGAGATACATTCAAGAAGAAACAAGAATGGTGGAGCAAGAAATACATTTTAATAGAAGCAACCCCACTGCATTCTCCACTCATGCCAAAAGGAGAAATAATGCAGGGTCTAAAGGTTAATTCCATGGAAACCCTAGATATAAGGGAAGAAGAAAGGGTAGGTTCTTTGTTTGCAATATGTTTGGCCACTAAGCAAGGGAGTGTCCAAATAGAAGGGACACATTGCATGATGATGATCACAATCATTCGAGGGGCAACCTCAACAACAATGATCAAAGGAATGGTAGGTCCAATGGAAAAGGAAAAATGAATGCAGGACATCAAGGAAATGGTCAACCCTCGAAGAAATCAAGGAAATCCAAGTATGAAGAATTAAATTTTATTAACAATAAGAAAGAATAGTACTATCTGATATCGACCCTCTCCATTTCCTCTCCTCTAGACACTTTGGTAAATTGGTTGATTTATAGTGGTGCCTCAAGGCACTTCACTAGATACAAGGAAACCCTCTCTAATATGATAATAAAGGAGACAAACTTGGAGATAATCCTTGGAGATGATGCCATCTATCCCTCGAAGGGAGTAGGGGATGTTACCCTTCAATTGAATTAAGGTAACACTATTCATTTGCAAGAAGTACTATATGTACTCGATCTAAGGAACTTGGTGTCCATTTGAGCCATGGAAGACAAAGGATTCAAGGTGGCATTCATCAATGCAAAGTCACATGTTTGGAAAATAAATTTTAAATATGCTTTTAATCTTGGGCTAGGGTTCACACTTTGTATCAAGTTGGAGGAAGTCCATTGGGAGCCATGTCTTGTGACACATGTCTATAATCAAAATTACAGTACCATAGGTTTGCCCATCTTCATTATAAGGCCCTACCCGATGTGAGAGAGATGGTCATAGGTATGCCCGAGTTAAAGGTAGAGGATGAAGGTGTATGTCTGAGATGTTCCAAAGGAAAACTTATGAGGGGACCATTCCCCTCATGTAATAACAAGACCACAAATATATTGCAATTGATCCACCCTCACATATCTTGTATGATGCCCGTAAGCTCTTTGGGAGGATACTTATATGATATCACCTTTACAGATGATTATTCTCACAAGTCCTAGATCTACTTCTTGAAGAAGAAGGATGAAGTGTTCACCTAGTTCCGACACTTCAAAGCCTTGATCATAAACTAATACGAGACAAAAATCAATATTATGAGGATTGATAATGGGACTGAGTAAAAATCCAATGAATTCCAAGATTATTGTAGAGAATCTGGCATTAAGAAGGAGACTACAATGCCATACACTCCTATGAAGAATGGTATCGTTGAAAGGAAGAATCGCTCTATTGTAGAAGCAGTTCATGCCATGCTTCATGATTAAGGTGTTCCAAAGTTCTTATGGGTTGAGGCCAAAAATACCGTCATGTATTCTCAAAACTGATGCCCTCATCAAGCATTGGACTCCAAGACTCCCAAAGAAATATTCACTAGTGAGAAACCTGATGTCTCTCATTTTAGAATTTTTTCAAGTCCAGTATATTTTCATGTTCTGAAAGAGAAAAGAAGAAAATTGGGTGCATCTAGGAATAAATGAATCTTTGTGGGCTATAGTGAAAATTCTAAGCGATATAGAATTTATGTGGCTGGTCAAAAATAAGTTGAGATAAATCATGATGTCACCTTCGACCAAGATATGGTCCTCGGGAAGATCAACAACCTTCCTATCTTAAGGAAGGACAAAGAAGTTGACATTGGAAATTAGGGAGAAAAAGAGGATGCAACGATGCCTGATGTTGATGAACCTATGGATCCTATATATCCTCTTCCTCATGAGCCTTGCTCCTTTAAGAGGAGAACCTTATGGCTTAGGGAGACTCTCGAAGATGCTGAGAGACATATTGCATCAAGGGGGACTTTCCGTGAAAGCAAGAAGCCAAACAGGTATCAAGGATACTTAACCGTCATGAGCAATATCATTCAAAATGAGTCTTCATCATTCGAAGAAGATGTGAAGCATCAAGTATGGAAGGATGTTATGAATGAAGAATATGAGCCAATTATGAAGAATGATGTTTGTGATGTGGTCCCTAGACCCCAGGATAAATCGTTTTTCAACTCTAAGTGGCTCTACAAAATCAAGCATGAAGCTGATGGAAGTGTAGACCCTCTCATTCACAAATTTAAGTAGGAGTTCGCTTCTGAATTTGAGATGAAGGAACTAGGACCGATGCATTATTTCTTAGGGTTGGAGGTCTGGAAAAATCCAGGTGAAATTTTCCTCTCTCAAGGAAAACATGTTGTGAATATATTGGAATGATTCGAGATGGTGGAATACAACCCTGTGACTACTCCTATGGAACTTAACTTTAAGATGTTATGTTTTAGTGCTGCTAGACCTGAATTGGGAAATGCTTCTGAGTACCATCAACTCATCGGATCACTAATGTTCTTGGTGAACTCCCGTTCTTACATATGTTTTGCAGTTAACACATTGAGCCAATAAATGATTGAGCCTCATCATAGACATTGGATTGGTGCCAAGAATCTTCTGAGATATCTTCGGGGCACAATCACTCATGGATTGAGATACATTGTTGGAGATGTGAGGTTGCATGGTTATTCTAATGTTGATTGGGCTGGAAGTGTGGTGCAACACAAGAGAACTTATGGATGTTGTTTTTATTTAGGTTCTTCTTTGTTATCCTAGATGAGCAGGAAGTAGAAATTGGTTGCCTTTAGCACTGTCGAGGCTAAATACATAGCTGCTAGTATAACCTCTTGTGAAGATTTCTGGTTGGGGAAGCTCTTTAGTGAGATTTTTGGAAATGTGTCGGATATCATCGTGATCCACTGCAATAATGAAAATGGGATCTGATTATTAGAGAATCCCATGTTTCATGATTGCTCCAAGCACACACACACACACACACACACATATATATATATCAGGTATCACTTTATGTAGGATATATGGTAAAACAAGGAGAAATAAGCCTCCATCAAATTGGGACTGATGAGCAAGTCACTGATATTCTTACAAAGTCCCTGGTGAAGTTCAAGTTCTTGGCCTCCTGAGAACAACTTGGACTCATGGAGAGAACCTCTTATGAGGGTCCTCTATGAGATGGACATTGAGCATTGGGAGCTTCAGGGGGCTTGGGGTACTTCTTGGAGCAATGAGCAACCATAGGGTCAGTAGCTCAACCTTCCCCTAGTGGTTTGTTGTGTTCAAGGTGAGTGGTTCAGCCTTGCCCTGTGATACCCTTTGGTGACATGTAGGTCGGATGAGTGGTTTATCCTTCTCCTCCTAAGACATCCTACCTATGCAGTTTTAGAGTCATGGGAAGTACCTCTCATCTTCCCAATGGGTAGGGAAATGAGGATAAGGACCATAGTACTACTGATGGACACATCATTTACTACCATACTGCCTAGGTTAGGATGACCAATATTGATCTGGGATCAATGGGAACTGACTTGGGGTCAGTAAGAGTGGTATGAGACACTCTCTTTTGACTAGAACTAACTTCGAGTTAGTAAGAGTGGTTTGAGACACTCTCTTTTATTTGGGACTGACTTTGAGTTAGTAGAGAATGGTATAATAATTTCTTGTTCACTTCTTCTTCTTCATAGTTCAGAAAAGCAAAGCAGAGAAAAGAATAGAAGTGCATTAATTGCAAAGATAGTACACATGAGGAGATGGATTAGTGGATGGAGTTCTCCCTAATTGGGAGGGAGTGTTAAAATTGGCAACTAGGGCCAAACTCCACATGGGTAATCTTATTTATGACAATTGATATTTTCTTGGATTCATCTCCAAGAGGTGTAGGGTTGATCTAAAGATCATTTGATTTCGACATATACAAATGAAGTTATGAATTTATTTTGATTATGGACAAATTGTCAAGGTCTACCAGCAAACTTATGTAGGCTCAAAAGCCCAACGGTCACGTCTATGCATCCTCAACATTTACTATAAATACATGATGCCTTTGCCTCATTTGGGCACACTCATATTCACACTTCTCTCTCTCCTCATTTATTGGGTACATATTTCTGGGCCTCTCTCTCTCCACATGTCCAAAATTTCAAGAGGCCGAAATTATAGGACATTAAAATTTCAAGAGACCGAAATTTTAGGAGACTGAATTTCTAGACAGTTTGACCAAGCATTGACTAGGATGAGTTGACCTCCTTTGACTGTGTTTTTGTGAGGTCTATATCTATTTGGACATGCTTCTTTTCTCGGCACAGAAATTGAGGCTAAATGTTGATTGTTGACTAGCGTTGATTGCAGCTATGGTTGACCGCAGGTGAGCTATTTTACCATATTTTGAATGGGCTGTTTTGGGCTCTTTTGAGGGTTCATTGATCTTGTTGTTTGGCGGCCAAAATTTACTAAAGTTGAAAAACTTGATGAGGGTCAAATCTGTCATATTGACCAATGTTGACCTTTTTGGTTAGGGCTCTTTTGTTGCTGTCATAAATTATCTTATTTGTAAATTGTATTATCTCTCTTTGCTGAACTATTGAAGACTATAAGAAGAATTGATCAAGGGTTTCCCCACATTGGGGTTTGTCCCTAGTTGGTGCCACATCTTATGTCCTCTTGTCTTGGTTTGTCTTCTACTCTTTATGTTTATGTTCTATCTTCATTTTACTATCATGTTGATGTGATTGCTAATCTGATTATTGATACTAGGCTAATAAAGAAATTGAAGTAAAATTGCTCTAAAGCATAGAACATACCATTTCTTCCTAAAATTAACAAAATGGTTGAAGAATTAAAGTAATAAAGTAAAGGTATCAGGTCAAACTACTTATCGAGAGAGTCGAACGAGAAGAGACAAACTATTAAGAATAAATTAAGGAGCTCAATGAGCAATATGGGGGGTGAGAAATTAAACCTATAAATATATCTATGTGTGTGTATATGTGGAGGAAATCACATACTAAGGGTGAGAAGAATATATGGCTATAGATAAGGGATGAACTCTAGATGGCTATAGGTACCCAAAGGTTATTCAAGTTAGCTTCCTTTCTGTTAGGTCCCTATAATACTAGTGACTACCCCATTACTATGGTAGTTGTACCCCTTATTAATATTGTTGTGCCCCTATTGCCCCCATATTTTTATTATTGTGCCCCATAGAATCCCTCTATTGTTATTTTTGTGGTTTGTATATTATTGTTAGGTCGGTTGGGTTATATTTTGACTCCTTAGACTCCTAATATAGAAGAAGTTTGTCATTGTATCACCAAAATGTTCATTTATGTAATGTAAAGGAGTTCCCCCTCGAAGAGGCTGAATTCTAAGGTGTTGATCTATATTTTCTATCTTTTCTTGAGCTGGTTTCATAACATTTGGTATTAGAGCCAAGTTCTAGGGTTTTGCTGCTCCAAATAGGTCATCGTGGCATTTTCGCTATAAATTTTTTTTCTGCGACGTTTCAGAAGTCCAAAACAAAACCCATTTGAGAATACATCGCGTTGCAGCTCGGGTCTAAATTTCAGAGATTTTTGCGCTATATTTGAGGAGATATGATCTGAGGAAGTTGGTCTTTTTGCAGACTCCTGAATTACATTCCAAACATGCGACCTGGGGAAAATCATCATAACTTTCTCTCTGAGCATCGGACTGAAATTTTGAAAAAAGGTACATAAATAGGACAGACTATAGTTTCTTATAGATATTTTTCAAAGCGAGAGGTCCAAATAGTGACACGTGGGACTTCATACAAGTTCGCTCTTCTGGAAAGGTCTATAATCAAGTCACTGTGGGAGATTTGACATAACTCTTCATTGGAGAATCCAATTCGGGTCAGAGTGGTGGCATTGGAAAGAGGACATAAAGGGCTACCACAGGGCACAATTTTAGAACTGCATGTTCTGAAATTACAAAGATACATCAGAGGCAATATCGAGCTCCTACAAAGAAAAAAAAGGTGTGTAGATTTTTTTAAATTTTTGCTTAAGATTGGTTTCAAAATTTATTTTGAAGGAATTTAGAGGGCTAGTAGAGCATTATCATTGGTAACTGATGCCTCGAGGAAAGAAAATGCAAACACCTAGTAAGGAACCTGAAATATCTAGCATGAATCATGAAGAAGAGGAAGAAATGCTACATGATATATCAAAATTACAAGACCAAGTGCAAAAAATGTCAGCCTCACAAAAGCTAACAGAAGCTAAGATAAATGGCATGGAATCTAAGATAAAGGGTTTGGAAGCTAAGATGGATGATTTGAAGATGGATTTGAAGACAGACATGGAAGAATTGAAGATAGATTTGAACACAAACTTGAAGACAAACATGACAGATATGAAGACAGATTTGACAAATTTTCTACAAGAAAAACTTACTAATGGTGAAAAGGTAGTAAAGGAAACTCATGATGCGAACAAAAGAAATGTTAATCATGATTCCATAGACTCTAATGTGTTGGATCGAAGACTCACCATATTCCAAAAATCGATATGAGGAAGTTTGATGGCAAGGATCCTGCCACATGGATATTACAGATGGAGTAGTTCTTCGATCTCAATAATGTGCAAAACACACAAAAGGTACGTATGGCAACTTTATATTTGGAACCAAATTAGTTTGTATGGTATCAATGGCTTTGCTCTCGTACACAATTTATCACGTGGGCAATTTTTATAGAAGAATTGGTAGCACATTATGAGGATACAAAAAGCAACACTTTTTTTAGCCAATTGATAAGTCTTAAACAAAAGGGTTCAATAATGGAGCACATTGAGGAGTTCCAAAAATTGAACATAAGGTAAAAGATATTCCAGAGGAGCATAGGATTGATGTGTTCATAGGGTCTTTAAAGGATAATATCCAACATGATGTTCGCCTTTGGGAACCTGATTCATTAGAGAAGGCATTCAGGGTTAGCAAGAAAAATGGAAAGCAAAATTATGGCAACCAAGAAGCATACCACTCACAACTATAAAGACGGAAGTGTTGTTGCCCCTAGTCTTCCACAACCTATAAGGTTGACACCACAACAATTGGAAGAAAAAAGAGCAAAAGGGCTTTGTTACAGTTGTGATAGTAAATACACTAAGGGTCATAAGTGTGCTGAGAAGAAATTATTCTACATAGATTGTGAAGAGGAAGAAGAAAATGAGCAAGAAAGGTCAAAAGAAGAGGATATACTCCATGAACAAAGCCTAGATGAAGAAAAATGAATCCGACCATATGTTGTAATGCATTGGTGGGAATTACCACTCCTCAAACCATCAAGATAGAAGGACAAATCAAGAAGAAAAAGGTAATAGTGTTGATTGATTCAGGAAGTACTCACAATTTTATTCATTGTAAGGTAGAAAAAGAATTGAATTGCTTCCTATATCCAGCACCAGAGTGTCAAGTGATGATTGCAAATGGAGGAACAATAAATTTCTCTAGAAAGTGCCATAATATAAAGCTATCCATGGGAGAATATGTATTGACTAGCCCAATGCTTTCCATTCCAATGGGAGGTGTTGATGTTGTACTAGAAGTCCAATGGATACAATCTCTGGGTACAATAGCTTTTAATTTTCAAGAACTTTTCATGAAATTTTCTACGGAAGGAAAGGAAGTTGAATTAAGGGGTATTGCAGGGAAAACAGGAAAGGTAATAATCTCTAATGGTATGACAAAGCTTCTAAAAAAGGAGCAAAGAGGTGTAATTACACAATTATGCTTGCTAGATGTTTCCACATCAGAATCATCTATTTCTCCAGATCTTCAAAAAGTCCTGGACAATCATTCCAAGGTATTTGAG